>PVKP010023670.1:0-30242 GCA_004027715.1 Plecturocebus donacophilus
CTGATTGGCCAACGGATAAAGACCGGCCCCTCCTCCCCTACTTTCCTCACTGCGCCTCCTCCCCAGCCTCCTTCAGCTCCTCCTCGCCCGGCGCCCTGTCAATCGGAGTTCGGAGGTGGGCCGGGGAGGAGGCGGAGCCAACCCCAAGTCTCCAGTCCTTAAAGGTGCAATGCGACCGCGGTTGCAGCTCACCCCGTCAGTTTCCACTCTTCCTGCTCGCCCTACTTGCGTTCCGTCCTTGAGGAAAACGTGGCTCCCCTTAAATGCAAACATATAAAATTAAGAGGAAAGAACGCAGACGGTGTGCGTCGTCTTGCCCACGCCTGCTTTTCTTTTGCTGTAGCATTGTCATTTAAAACTTGATGCTTTTAAGTGCTTAGACTTCAGGGAAACTGCTGAGAGCAAAGTTTGTCAGCAGGATATAGTTATGAAACACAATCGAGCTGTTAATGTAATTAATAATGGTCTCTATTAAGTGGCAGATGTAACAATAAATTTAAAAAAAAATTCTGGCACAGTAAAGTTGAAAAGAATACCAAACTGTGTCATTTTTGTTGCATGAAAACTAAATTATGGACTATGAAACTGAATAATGCTGAAGAAAAAGAAAGATTAATAAATAAGTTCACCAAATGAAACAAATTCAACATTTCTCTCTCTTCCCCCTGGGGGAAATTAGTTATTTGGCTTAAATACCTAATAAAGAAATGCATTATCACAGTCTGGTTCTAGTTTTTAATATAGTCTAATAAGTATTATTAACTGGGAGAAGAAGTGAACTGACATTTATTGAATGCCTACTATGCACCAGGTAATTTACATGAGTTATTTTATTTAATCCCCAAGACATCTCTGTGAGTTATGGATTATTATTTCCATTTTACAGAGAGGGAACTCAGAAAGGTTAAATAATTTGTCCAAGGTCCACAGTTATTAAGTGTCAAAGGTGGAATTTAAACCCAAGTGTGACTCCCTCCCAAGGCCTGCTATTTCCAGGGCACAACCTGTTTCAGTCTAAGAGAAACGTGTGAATAGTGTTAAAAATTAGTTATGTACCTATTGCCTGTCGAGTCTGAAAGGAAACTTGAGGCGCTTGAAAGGGTACATATTCCAAGATGACTCAAATTGAAAATGGGCAGGAAAAAATAAAAAGTAAATAAAATGGAATCAGGAAAAAAGCCAATAAGAAACTCCTAACTAAAATCTAGTATCATAGCTCCAGATGGACACAAATTTGCTTCCAGTCTTTTCATTAGGCCAAGTAAGTGAGAGGGAAAAATCTGACTTTGTACACAGTCACAATGACTATAAGATAAAATAGCAAGCCAATTACTTAGGGAAAGTCCAGAATATTTTGTAATATAAAATAATCTATTGTGCAGCCAGCCCTCTTCCTGGATGGCAGTATAGCAAAGGAAATGCAAAGTGCAGCATAACCCGTCTGCAAAATGGAAAACAGCCTTGCCAGGTGCTTTGAGATCCTCAAATAAAATGTTATTCTTTTCATCAATCACTAGGCAAAACAAGTTTGGCAAGATAAGGAGCACTAATGAAAGCATTTCAAAGCAGTTCTTAGCAAGCTACTTGGCACCTATTGGTATGAGGGCATGCAATAGAGAGTATTAATTGTAATTATGATGTTATATTGCTTAATAACAATCCTGTTATTCACATGCATACCCTGACTCGTAAACTGATTTTCTAAAATTAACACTAATCAAAAGTTGAGCCCAAAACTATATACTCAAATCACATATCAACCACAGTGATTGAGTTAGCATATCCCTTACAGAGTTGAAGTTACCACATCTTAAAGCATGAAAAGAAGTCAACCTAGAGCCTCTACGAAATCAGTTTGTGAGTAATTAATTCTAATTGCAAACCTAATAAAATCTTTCCAGGCAAAGTACTGGAAAAGGTATCATCAATGCCAGAAGATCATGGTCATCTAGGAATATTTTAGTATGGAAATAAGATGTGTATATGCAATAATACTAAAAATAGGTAATATTTATTGACTGCATGCTATAATTAAGTATTATATTCAAAGTGTTTTGTTAATTTAATCATCACAACTGTCTTACCCCAATACCTATGCTTTTAACAATTACGCTAGAGTGTGGCCCAGATATATTTCGATATATAATAAATGCTATAGAAGTAATAACAAGCCCTAGATATCCTGTAAGAAATGAGAGAAGGGGAAGGGCGAGGTGTCTCACACCTGTAATCCCAGCACTTTGGGAGGCAGAGGCGGGTGGATCACCAGAGGTCAGGAGTTTGAGACCAGCCTGACCAATATGGAGAAACCCCATCTCTGCTAAAAATGCAAAATTAGCTGGCGTGGTGGCGCATGCCTGTAATCCCAGCTACTCAGGAGGCTGCAGCAGGAGAATCGCTTGAACCCAGGAGGCAGAAGTTGCAGTGAGCCAAGATTGCGCCATTGCACTCCAGCCTGGGCAACAAGAGTAAAACTCTGTCTCAAAGCAGAAAAAATAAATGAGAGAAGGGAGTAACCAGTTAGAGTGAATAGAAGTAGGATTTGCAGTGGGTCTAAAGGAAGAACTGGATCTGGAGGGCTAGGTTAATGAACTTGACAGGAGTACAGGGTAGCTCTTCGGGCACAATGGAAATTATATTAGGTATGATTGGTAAGACTTTTAACAGCAACATTTGTGCTTTATTTGGTGGACTCATTTGGGATAAACAGCAACATTTGTGCTTTATAGGGATACACTGAGGTAAGTTGTTTCTTTCAAAGATAGGAAGAGAAAAGCATGTTTCAGAAAGAATTATCTGATTACTCCATACTTTGGGCAACAATTAACTGGTTACCTGAATCATTTGGCAAAGAAAGATGAAATTAGGAAAACAAATTAGGAAAGTGACAGTAGAAATGGAAAAGAGAGGACAATTTTGAGGAAGATCTTCAAGATAGAGTCTATAGAAATTTATCACTGATTTTGTGTGAGTGGGAAGGATAAAAGAAATGTCTTCAAGCTTGAGTGAGAAGAATGCAATGGCATTAATATAATAATAACTATAGATAGAATGTGTTGAGTGCTGATTGTGTTTCAGGCACTGATTGCACATTACCACTTAGTTTTAACAATTTAACACTTCATTTAAATAACTTCCTTATGAGCTTACAGTCTCCATTTTGCAGATGAAGAAACCAAGGTCCCTAAATGTGGAATTACTAGGCCAGGTATGATTTAAAAACTCTTATTTTTTAATACATTACAGAGAATAAAGGACATAAAGAGGAGGGAGTACCATAGATGAAACAGAAGTAGAATCTTCAAGCCAGGCACAGTGACTCCCACCTGTAATCTCAGCACTTTGGGAGGCCAAGATAGGATTGCTCGAGCCCAGGAGTTTGCAAACGGCCTGGGCAACATAGTGAGACTCTGTCTCTGTAAAAAATAAAAAAAATAATAAAAAATTAAAAATTAGTAGGGCACGGTGGCACTATCCTGTAGTCCCACCTACTTGAGAGGCTGACAGGAGGATTATTTGAGCCTGAGAGGTAGAGGCTGCAGTGAGCCATGATTATGCCACCACATTCCAGCCTTAGCAACAGAGTGAGGCCTTGTCTCAAAAAAAAAAAATTAAATTAACAAAAATATTATAATCTTCTTTTATTTGCATTTAGAAACTTCTGAAAATAAACTCATACATGCAATTTCCATAGCTTATGGGTTGTGAAAGGAATGGATAATACTTTTTTGTTCCTTCCATATCTCAGCAGGGCTCTCGTTATAATAGACATTTAGCAAATATATTTTAAAAGAATTAATGATGATAGTAATCATGCTTTATTTTTTTCAGAATAATAAGTGAACCCCATCGAATCACATTTTAAAAACGAGTCATTATCAAAATTTGGCCAACTAGCAAAGTAGCTCTCAGATTGACCTTAATCTGACATGTTTACAAAGTCATCTTACAATGTTTACCTCTATGTTAAGATTTAGTTTAGCTTCAGACTTTATTGGAAGCCCACTGCTACATATTCCCATCTTCATTAAGGAATGAAGAGCAGGTGCAAAGAGTATATTCGAGGACCCCTGTCTATTCTCTAGCAAACACAATGGTTGCAAAGAGATGGGTCCCTTTGCATCATTTCAGAAATAAACTCAATACCCATAAGATGATACAGTCTTTATCATCTGAGCTGGTATTCATCTATGTATATTTATGATTATATTTGAATGGGCATCTAGGTTTTTCTAACTTTTCTGTTTATGTAGGAAAAGGAATTCTTCTCTGCTCAAGTGAGTCAGAACCAGGGATAGTGACCAAAGATAGTATCTTAGGCAGTTGATGGCATCTATTTTTATGACTAATAATTCTTGTCTTTCTCTTTCAACTATTCTCTTAGCACTAATTTGTTGCTTTCCTTAAACTTTTTACTTACTTCTCTACCTCCATTCCCCTTGCCTTCCTTTTCTTCTGTCCAACCTCATCTGTCTTGTTCACAGAGATCTTCTCCCTTCCAGTTTGGTCCCATCTCCTTGCCTTACTGGGCAGGTCTTGAAGCAATGCTGGGACCACCAGCCTGTGTGGATCATGGGAGTTATAGGTTAGAGCAGGAAGAGCCTACAATGGGGATTCCTAAACCAGGGTCCATAAATGAGTTTCAGGTGTTCTGTGAACCCCTAGAAATTATAGACAAAATTTGGTGATGATGTAGTTTGGCTGTGTCCCCGCCTAAATCTCATCTTGAATTCCCACATGTTGTCAGAGGGACCCAGTAGGAGGTATTGAATCACGGGGGCAAGTCTTTCCTGTACTGTTCTTCTGATAGTGAGTAAATCTTACAACATCTGATAGTTATTATAAGGGGAAGTTTTCCTGCATGAGCTCTCTTTGCTTGCTGCCATCTATGTAAGACGTGACTTGTTCCTCCTTGCTGTCAGCCGTGATTGTGAGGCTTCCCCAGCCACACAGAACTGTAAGTCCGATTAAAGCTCTTTCTTTTGTAAATTCCCAGTCTTGGGTATGTCTTTATCAGCAGCATGAAAATGGACGAATATAGTAAATTGGTACCAGTAGAGTGGGGCACTGCTGAAAAGATACCTGAAAATGTGGAAGCAACTTTGGAACCGGGTAACAAGCAGAGGCTGGAACAGCTTGAAAGGCTCAGAAGAAGACAGGAAAATGTGGGAAAGTTTGGAACTTCTTAGAGACTTGTTGAATGGCTTTGACCAAATGCCTAATAGTGATATATATAATGAAGTCCAGGCTGAGGTGGTCTCAGATGGAGTTGAGGAACTTGTTGGCAACTAGAGCAAAGGTGATTCTTGTTACATTTTAGCAAAGATACCAGCAGCATTTTGCCCCTGCCCTAGAGATCTGTGGAACTTTGAACTTGAGAGAGATGATTTAGGGTATCTGGTGGCAGAAATTTTTAAGCAGCAAAGCATTCAAGAAGTGACTTGGGTACTGTTAAAGGCATTCGGTTTTAAAAAGGGAGCAGAGCATGAAAGTTTGCAAAAAAAAAAATTGCACCCTGACAATGTGATAGGAAAAAAGAAACCATTTTCTGGGGAGAAATTCAAGCTGGCTGCAGAAACTTGCATAAGTAAGGAGTAGCCAAATGTTAATCCTCAAGACAATGGGGAAAATGTCTCCAGGGCATGTCAGAGGTCTTCACAACAGCCCCTCTCATCACAGGCCA
This sequence comes from Plecturocebus donacophilus, assembly GCA_004027715.1. NCBI lineage: Eukaryota > Metazoa > Chordata > Mammalia > Primates > Pitheciidae > Plecturocebus > Plecturocebus donacophilus. The sequence continues at coordinate 5,684 of PVKP010023670.1, forward strand.
GAGGCCTAGGAAAAAATGGTTTCATGGGCCAGGCCCAGGGTCCCTGTGCTATTGTAAAGTCTAGGGACTTGGTGCCCTGTGTCCCACCACTCCAGCTGTGACTAAAAAGGGCCACGGTACAGCTCAGGCTGTTGCTTCAGTGGGTGGAAGCCCCAAGCCTTGGCAGCTGTCATGTGGTGTTGAGCCTGTGTATGCATGCATAGAAGTCAAGAACTGAGGTTTGGGAACCTCTGCCTAGATTTCAGAAGATGTATGGAAATGCCTGGATGCCCAGCCAAAAGTTTGCTGCAGGGGCAGAGCCCCCATGGGGAACCTCTGCTAGGGCAGTGTGGAAGGGAAATGTGGGGTCAGAGCCCCCACACAGAGTCTCTAGTGAGGCACTGCCTGGTGCAGCTGTGAGAAGAGGTCCACCGTCCTCCAGATCCTAGAATGGTAGATCCACTGGCAGCCTGCACCATGCACCTAGAAAAGCTGCAGACACTCAATGCCAGCCCATGAAAGCAGCTAGGAGGGGGGCTATACCCTGCAAAGCCACAGGAGCAGAGCTGCCCAAGATCATGGGAACCCATCTCTTATACCAGCATGACCTGGATGTGAGACATGGTGTCAAAGGAGATCATTTTGGAACTTTAAGATTTGACTGCCCTGCTGGATTTTGAACTTGCATGTGGTCTGAAGTCCCTTTGTTTTGGCCAATGTCTCCCATTTGGAACTGCTGTATTTACCCATGCCTGTACCCCCATTGTATCTAGGAAGTAACTAACTTGCTTTCAGTTTTACAGACTTATAGGCAGAAGAGACTTGCCTTGTCTTGGAGGAGACTTTGGACTGTGGACACTTGAGTTAATGCTGAAGTGAGTTAAGACTTTAGGCGACTGTTGGGAAGGCATGACTGGTTTTGAAATTGAGGACATGAGATGTGGGAGGGGCCAGGAGCAGAATGATATGGTTTAGCTGGGTCCCCACCCAAATCTCATCTTTAATTTCCACATGTTATGAGAGGTAATTGAATCATGGGGGCAGGTCTTTCCCATGCTGTTCTCATGATAGGGAGTAAGTCTTACAAGATCCAAGGTCCAATGGTTTTTATGAGGGAAAGTTTTCCTGCACAGGCTCTGTCTGCTTGCTGCCAACCATGTAAGATGTGACTTGCTCCTCATTGCCTTCCGCCATGATTGTGAAGCTACCCTAGCCACATGGAATTGTAAGTGCAATTAAACCTCTTTCTTTAGTAAATTGCCCAGTCTTGGGTATGTCTTTATCAGTAGCATAAAAATGGACTACTACATGTGGTATGTGCTACTCTATGTTATTTTTAGAGCAATCTCCATTGTTTATCAGAGTCTCAAGAAATTTAAAGACCCAGAAAAGGTAACATCTATGAGCTCTGGATTATTAAGTAAAGTTAATGCTATAACTTTAAGCTGCCGGTCTAGGGAAACCATGTGATTCTTAATGGATGAGATTTTCTAAGAAATATCTGCTGCTATTTTCTAAACTAAGGAAGGTCACAGACTGTCAACAGCTTGTTAGGACTAGCTATTGAATGATAGTCAATCCAATATCAATATCAGGCCTAAAGAGCCAAAGGTATGAACCTTGAAAGAAAATCAGAAGGAAAGGGGATGTGGTTGTGCAGACCAACATTGACATTGTTTTATTGCTCAAGGCACTGGGAATATAGTGGTGACAAAACAGACTGAATTCCCTAATTTCATGGAGCTTCTATTCTCATATAGGAAAAAACAACAAGCAAATAAAGAAAGAAATAACCTCAGACACTCCTAAATGCTATGAATAACATAATATGGGGTAATATAACATGAATTTAGGGAGGCAACATCAGATAAGATGGTCAGGAAAGAACTTACCCAAAGCTCAGATTTGGGGCCATTCTTGAGAGATGAGAAGCCAAATATGCATAGGTTCTGGGAAAGAGCAACTGGAAGAGGTGAGAAGGAGGGAGCCACAGGCACAGAGGGCCTGAGTGCAGATAATTTGAAGAAAGCCAGAGAGACTGGAACAAAATGAGCAAGAGAAAGAGTATACAAAAGTAAAATCAGAGTGGGAAGCAGAGAACAGATATCGTATGAACTTTGAGGCCATGTTAAGGCATTTGGATGCTATTCTAATTGCATTGGCAATCCCCTGAATGATGCTAATTAGGAGAATGATATTGCACATTGATCTGACACACATTTTGGACCATGTACTATATGCCAGGCACTTTCTAGTCAGTCGTGAATATATTAGCAGTGGATGTGCCAGGCACAGTCTCTGCTTTCATGAAACTTACATTCTAATGAAACATACCTGAACACAGCAAGAAGTCAATGTCAGGAAGTAGTAAGTTTTACAAAGAAAACAAAGCACAAAGGTGTGATGGAAAGTGACCTGGAAGCGACTTTAGATGGAATGGTCATGAAGGACACACTGAGGAGGAACACGTAAGCCATGATGTAAGTGGTAAGAGGGAGTAAGTCATATGACGCCAGGCAGAAGAAATGGCCAATCCAAAGGCTGTAAGTGTGACATGAAAGTGCCTACAATGTTTGAGGGATAAGAACTGAAGTCATTGTGGCAAGAGAGGAGAGTGGTGTAAAGCCAATGAGGTAGGTGTAGGTTTTAGATTAATGGAGAATGGATTGCAGGGGTGGAAGTGCAGTTAAATGCAAGCAAGAAGAATGCTGAAGGCAAGATACAGTAGCTTAGGCCAGAAATGATGGCACCTTGGACAAGGACAGAAGTATTGGCCATGGTATAAGATGATTAGATTCATGACACTTTCGGAGGTGAAGTCCATAGATCTCACTGGAGACTCGGATGTTATGGAAGAACAGAGAAAGGAATCAGAGATCATTTCTGGATTCTGGTTTTTCTAACTAAATATGGGGTGTTGATACTTAATGAGATGGAGAAAATATCCTTTGTAAGATAAATATTATCACTCCCATTTTACACATGAGGAAACTAAGGTTCAACAAATATAATTCCAAAGCATATGCTTTTTCTACCACATTTTCTCTAGGACTGAGAGTTACCTAGATTTAACTGATCATGTAGGAAATAAAGAACATATAAGACAAAGTCAAGGAAGTAGTCTCACAGCATATGTGTGGTCTCTGTGTGTGCATGTATGTGTACGTGCCCTTGTGTGTGTCTGTGTGTTCTAACAGTCTTACTGAGAAAGGTGTCAGAAGCAACTATCTTGTGGTCTTAAGACTAGCTTGTACTGGTGATACTAGAATGAACACTGGTATACTAAGGTTGACAGTGGAACAAAAAGTTCTGACTTAGCAACTCACATGTTTATCATCTACGATGTTAAACACATGCAGACAAGATTTTCAGTCACAAGGCAGTTTACCACCAGAGTCCTAGATACAAACACAAGGTGAACAGCAGAGCCCAGTGCTTAGAGATCAAGGAGACCCTGGCTCTGAAAGTCACCAGTTCTGTGACCTTGACCAAGAAAGCCAGCTTATCTAAAGCCTCATTTTCACAACTTTTAAGATTGTGCTGAGTCTGAAATTGGATCATGATGAATGTTAAGCATGTAGTATAGTGCCTGATAGAGAATAAACATTCAAGAAATGGCCAATTTTCCAATTCCTTCCATTATTCTTGGGTGGTTTCTTCCAGAGCTGTATTATTTCCCGTTTGTCCTTCCCTGCCTTGGAGACCACTAATAAAATTATACTTTTCCTCTGTGATTCCTAAATCTTACAATCCTTCCAGATAGTGGCTTGCCTGTAGAGTTTCTCTATCTTCCATACCACACTTCCTTTCAGTTGAGATTCTTTCTATTTGTATTTGACTAAAGCAATTTATCTTACCGTATAAATACAATATACAGCTCCTGAGATAGTTGTAGAATTCCAAAAGGGAGCCTTATTTTAGGGAATCCAAGTTGTCCCGACATCAATTATCTACTGTGGTAGGTGTGATGGCAGGCACCTGTAATCCCAGCTACTTGGGAGGCTGAGTGTGGAGAATCACTTGAACCTGGGAGTTGGAGGTTGCAGTGAGCCGAGCTCCCACCACTGCACTCCACCCTGGGTGACGGAGCAAGACTCCACCTGAAAAAGAAAAAGAAATTCACAGTCAGAGTGGACCCTTGACCTGTGGCACACTGGTTGCCCTTGCTTACCCCAAGTATCCTTCCCCCTTCTCTAGTCAGTCAATATGTGAAATTTAGCCTACTTCTCTTTGTCCTGCTAATATTAGCCAGGCTGCTCTGATTCACTCAAGTCTAGCTTCCCTGAATCAGTATTAGTTTGAAGCCCTGAGTGCTTCTTTTTCCCTCTGAAAGCGAAAAGTTGAAGGCATCGGAAGAGATGTTCGAAAGGCACTGTGGCTGGAGAAAACATGTTAACTTCTTATTTCCAGGTGACTGTCCTCCCTTAGGACTCTCCAGCCTTTTTCCCTCCATCTTTAGTACTTGTATATGAAAAAGATCAATCGAAATTGTGGTCAGTAAGAAAGCATTCCACTTTCTACATTTAAAAGGAAAATGTGTGCATGGCAGGCCAACTAGTTGTATGCCCGCAATTTACATTCTTCCTTAGAAATGGCAATTTATTTCAACAGCAGTGTACCCAGAGAACTAACTTAGTCTCCCAGGCTTCCTTGCATTTAGGTGTGATCATGTGTCTTAGTTCTGGGCAGTGCAATCTAAGAAGCAGTTTCTTGGGCTGAACTTCTGAGAAAGCTTTTTTTTTTTTTGTAGTAAAAATAAACAAACTGCATGTTCATGCCTTTGCCCTTTTCTTTCTTATTGCTGCCTGGAGCATAAATGTGATATCTGAAAATAAAATCGTCATTTTCAGATCATGAAAATTAAAGGTGCTATTATGAATGGAAAAAGAGGAAACTAGAAATGACTTGGATCCTTGATTTCAAGGAAAACTATATGGATTTCCAAACGATATGTAAAACCATATTGGTCCTTGACCACCCACTTCTGGACTTATTATATAAGAAAAATAATTCTGTATTTTCTGAAAAAATTGTAATCATTCTACTTGTACATGTAGCCAAACACCATTTTAACCAACATGGCAACTGAAGTTGATCACAGGAGTACAAACTGATATTAGCAATACAAGTGGCTCAGAGGAAAAAATAAGTCATTTTCCTCCCAAGAACAAGCTATCATTAAGAGTATGTTGCTGCTGGACATGGTGGCTCACACCTGTGATCCCACTTTGGGAGGCTGGGGCAAGATAATTGGGCACAGGAATTCAAGACCAGCCTGGGCAACATAGCAAGACCCTGTCTCTACAAGAAATACAAAAATTAGCTGGGCATGGTGGCACATGCCTATGATTCCAGATACTCAGGAGGCTGAGATGGGAGGATCATTTGAGCCTGGGAAGATGAGGCTACAGTGAGTCATGATTGTACCCCACCATACACATACATGATTGCACACAACCTTGTTTAGAAAAAAAAAAGTGAGGTCCTGTTTAAAAAAAAAACACAAAACAGTATGTTGCTTCTCCCTGGATCATCAATTCTGGGCAGGGGATGAGACTCATGTAAAAGCAAGGAAAATCTGGCAGTAGCTATGTGGATGGGGTGAAGAGATGTCAAGAGAAAGGAAGGATTGGTAAGCCATCGTATAGACGTCCATTTTATCAAAAGTTTTCTCTGAATACTACACTGAAAAGTCAGCTGGAAACTGACTAAACTCATCATTCTTCTCTTGTACTTCTTCCTTATCGCTTTTGTTTTGTTTGGTTTTAAATATTATGTATCACCAAAGCCTGCAAACTTCCTTATCTATTATCTATATTAAGGACATAATTACCTAATTGGTCAGGGTGGTCTCGATCTCCTGACCTCGCGATCCTCCTGCCTTGGCCTCCCAAAGTGCTGGGATTACAGGCATGAAACACCGTGCCCAGCCATTTTTCTTTCTTTTTTTTTTTTAAAAAAGTATTTATTTTAATTAACATTAAGTTGAGTCTATGTTTTCATATACAATCTGAAGTATTTTCAGAATATTTTTGATGTAAGAGATTCATGCTTCAGAAAAGGGCAAGATTACAGAGACATCTAAGATCCCTTCTAGTTCCAACATTCTGTGCCTCTTTTGTAAATTGCTGCATCAAAATATTTTAAAATAAAAAATTGGTAGAGCTTAGTTATAGAACTAATTGAAGTCTTTTCATTACTTTGAATTTAAATATAGGTAAAAGTAAAGAATAATCAATGAACTTTATATTCTCGAATGAGCACTTTGGATTTCAACAAATTTCAAGGCAACATAAAATAGTTTAATAGACTAAGTAATGATGATAAAATGATGGAAAGTTTTATGTTTCTCTTCATCACATTACATTTTATAAAGTCAATATCAAATATCTAAGTTAAGAGCAACCATCTTTTGTAAATCAATATTAAGTACCTACATTAGTTGGGATTAAAGAATTATTTTATCTGACACTTCCCCAAATTATGATGTAGCTGACAGCAAGACAGTACTTATCAAATAGAACAAAAAATAGTGAGATAATAAGACTTCATGGTTTTGCCTAGATTTAGTTTTTCCTGTCTGGACAAATTGGGAATGAAGCATAGATGAGACCTGCAACACATACACCAATAACACCTTACTGCCTCCCGTAAAAATGTTATCCTTCTTTATCCTGTGCCAATACATGGAAGCTCACTCTCTATGATGGAGGCTTTTCTATGAATGAAGAACTGGACTTTGTGCTTTTTACTATAAAACAAGACCCATCAAGCTCAATTTTCCAAGGATACAAAGAGAAAGCAGCTCTAGATTTCCACTTCTGCATATGGCAGACTAGCGCATATCAATCGTTACTGACAATAATATCTAGAAAATGTTAAATTTAAAAATATATATTTTTGAAGGTATTTGAGAATTACGAAGTCAGTAAAGACCTATGGCCCTAAGATCCAGGAGAGAAGGGGAGTCCAGAGAAGTAAGCCTCACTTTCAGTCTGTTTTCCCCCGAGTTATTTGCTAATTTTTAAGTGGCTGACAAAAGTCACAAAGCCAGTATAAACATATACTGAAGGGCCCCTAAGAAGGAGGGTTTCTTATATACGCCTTACTGCTGCATTAAAAATGGAGGTAAACCAAAAAATGAAATAGCCCTTCGAAAGCCTAAAATCCAGATTCTAATTAGCAAAATCCTACACTGGATTAAATCGACCTTATCTGGCCAGGCATGGTGGCTCACACCTGTAATCCCAGCACTTCGGGAGGCTAAGGCTGGTGGATCACCTTAGGTCAGGAGGTCAAGACCAACCTGGCCAACATGGTGAAACTCCATCTCTACTGAAATACAAAAATTAGCCCGGTATGGTGGTGCATACCTGTAATCCCAGCTACTCGGGAAGCCGAGGCAGGAGAATCACTTGAACGCAGGAGGCAGAAGTTTCAGTGAGCCAAGATCAGGCCACTGCACTCCAGCCTGGGCGACAGAGTGAGATCCATCTCAAAAATTTTTTTTTTTTTTTTACCTGATCCTACTTATCCTACTTACCTGCCTCTCAGAAGTGATAACACTGATAACGAACACTGGAAGTGATATCTAGAAGGAGATAACATCAACCTGGATCTTAAATTATCTCCAGAATTTTCTGCATTCAATTATTCATTACTATAAAAAAATTAGTACACATATGAGTAAACAAGGTGAAACAAACAAAATAAAGAGAAAAAATAGACAGTAGGGTCAGACCCACAGACAGAAGGCCCAGATATTGGAATTATTACATGTGAACTTCAACTGTGATTTATATGTTCCAGAAAAATGAAAAAATATGGAGAATTTCAGAAGAGAATTGTAATCTATAAATAAATTAAACAAAATTCTGGAATTGAACAATCTAATAACTAAAATTAAGAAATTTGGCCAGGCAAGGTGGCTCACGCCTATAATCCAGCACTTTGTGAGGCTGAGGTGGGTTGAGATAGGTTGCTTCAGCTCAGGAGTTCAAGACCAGCCTGGGCAACATGCTGAAACCCCATCTCTACCCAAAATAAGTTGGATGTGGTGGTGCGTGCCTGTGGTCCCACAGGGACCGCAAACTATCTCAAGCATTGATCTTAGGCTTTACAGTAGTGATGTTATCTCCAGGAACAATTTGGGGAGGGTCAGATCTTGTAGACTCCAGCTGCATGACTCCTAAATCATAATTTCTAATCTTGGGTTAATTTGTTAGCTCTGCAAAGGCAGTCTAGTCCCCAGGCAGGAAGGGGTTTGTTTTGGGAAAAAGCTGTCTTTGTTTCAAACTATAAACTATAAATTAAATTCCTCCCAAAGTTAGTTCAGCCTACACCCAGGGAGGAAAAAGGACAGCTTGGAGGTTAGAAGCAAGATGGAATTGGTTAGGTTGGAGACCTCTTTCATTGTAAAAATTCTCAGTTATAATTGTGCAGCGTTAGTCTCACGTAGAAGCAGAGACTGGATCACGGACTTCTTCGTTTCCTGAGACTGTAGCAGTACTTAGGAGACTTGTAGAAAAACTAAAGAGTCTAGAGTAGTTGCACCTTTCATTAGATGTTCAAGGCACTATATCTGAATAAAACTGATGCTGACCCAATGCTCAAGTCTGAGAAAATGTTTTAATGTGAACCTTGATACTTCCTAGTTGTGTGATAAAAGAGAAAATTATTCAACCCCTAGTATTAGTTTCCAAGGGTTGCCATAACAAATTATCACAAACCGAATTGCTCAAAACAATTTATTCAAGGTTTCAGCAAGAAAACGCTCCCTGTGAAAGCTTGTGAGAAGAACGTTCTTTGACTCTCCATAGCTTCTGGAAGCTGTTGGCACACCTTGGTAACAGGTGCATCACTCCAATTTCTGCCTTCATTTTCACACAGTCATCTTTTCTTTGGATCTCTGTCTCCAAATCTCCCTCTCCAGTCACTGGATTTAGGACACTGGTCATTGAATTTAGGGTCTACCCTAATCCAGTATGGCCTAATTTTAGCATGTTTGTATTTACGAAAACATTCACAGGTACTGGGGGTAAGGACTGCAGCATAACTTTTTGGGGACACAATTCAATGTACTAAACTCCAGAGCCTCCATTTTCTCTTCTATAAAATAAATATAGGCCAGGTGTAGTGGCTTACACCTGTAATCCTGGCACTTTGGGAGGCTGAGGTGGGCAGATCACTTGAGGTCAGGAGTTCAAGACCAGCCTGACCAACATGGTGAAAGCCAAGCCTACTAAAAATACAAAAATTAGCTGGGTATGGTGGTGGGCACCTGTAATCCCAGCTACTTGGGAGGTTGAGGCTGAAGAATCACTTGAACCTGGGAGGCGGAGGTTACAGTGAGCCAAGACGGTGTCATTGCAGTCCAGCCTAAGAGACAGAGTGAGACTGTGTCAAAAAACTAAAAAACTAAATATAATACCAACCTTGAAGAGTTATGATCAATAACCAGGTAATGCCTAGAACCCAGAATAAGTGGGTAATATATTCTCAAGGCAGGTTTTTTTTTTTTTTTTTTTTTTTTTTTAAGGCAGGTTTTTAAAAGTAAGTACTATGTAAAAGATTGGGAGGCTGAGGTGCAAGGATTGCTTGAGGCCAGGAGTTTGCAACCAACTCGGGCAACATAGCGAGATTTCATAACTACAAAAATAAAAACAATTAGGAATGGTGGCGCAGGCCTGTAGTCCTAGCCACTCCAGAGGCTGAGGTGGGAGGACCTCTTGAGCCTTGGAGTTCAAGGTTACAGTGAGCTATGGTATGCTACTGTACTCTAGCCTGGGTCAAGACAGAGACTCTGTCTCTTAAAAAAAAAAAAGACACATAAATACATATCGATAGACCCAGGAACGGGTGGGGTAGTTGGGTGACTGAAAGTGAAAGTAACTATCCATATCAATAAGTTTCTGTCAATGAAAAACTCCATTTTTTCCAAGAAACTATAATATTCAATCTAACATCAAATGAATAACTAATAAACTATGAGGGCCAAATAGACACAACTGCAGTGTCCAGCTGCAGCAAAGGTACCCCTCCTTGTAGAGCAGGGTTACCCCATAGGCAGTGTGATCAAAGGAACAGCTTCGAGGCAATGCTGCACTCCTGCACTCCTTTATACCCATTTTTAATTACATGCAAATTAAGGGGTGATTTAAACAGAAGTTTCTAGAAAAGGGTGATAACTTCTGGGTTATCAGGTCGTTGCCATAGAAAGGGGTGGTAACTTCCAGGTGTTGCCATGGCAATGGTAAATTGAGGTGGCACACTGGTGCACGTGTCTTGTGGGAAGCTGCTTCTGCTACATCCCTGTTTTAGCAAGTTCTCAGTTTGGGTGGATGTCCTAGGCCTGCCTCTGGAGTTGAGTCCCATGCCTACCTCAATATGACTTATTAAAATTTATTAAGATTAGTATATTTCTAGAGTTCACTGAACTATATACTAGTGAAAAGTCTGATTGCCACCTAAAGATTGCCAAGGTAATTATTGCCTTGGAACGAAAGCATATATTTGGAATTCTAACACATTTACGGAAGGACTCCTTGCTCCTGATGCATCGTGTCTTAAATTAGTTGCATTGTTTTTTTTTGAGACGGAGTTTCGCTCTCGTTGCCCAAGCTGGAGTGCAATGCTGCAATCTCCACCTCCTGGGTTCAAGCGATTCTCCAGCCTCAGCCTCCTGAGTAGCTGGGATTACAGGCACTTGCCATCGTCCCCGACTGATTTTTTGTATTTTTAGTAGAGACGGGGTTTCACCATGTTAGCCAGGCTGGTCTCAAACTCCTGATCTCAGATGATCCACCCGCTGGGATTATAAGCATGAGCTAACAAAAAAAATTTGTTGCATTTTTTACATTTATTTTTATTTTTATTTTTCTGAGACAGGGTCTCACTCTGTCACCTAGGCTGGAGTGCAGTGGCTTGCTGGTGGCTCCGGGCAGCCTCCACCTCCCTGGGCGTAAGTGATTCTCCCGTGTTAGCCCCTCAAGTAGCTGGAAGTACAGGTGTGAGACACCATGCTGGGCTAATTCTTTTGTGTTTTTGGTAGAGATGGGTTTTGCCATGTTGCTCAGGCTGGTCTCCATCTCCTGGGCTTAAGCAATCCACAGCCTTGGCTTCTGAAAAGTGCTGGGATTACAGGCATGAGCCACAGAGTCCAGCTTGTGATTTTTATTTTTTTAAAAAAAATCAAAGTAATATTTACATAGTTTAAGATGTCTGGCCGGGCGCAGTGGCTCATGCCTGTAATCCCAGCACTTTGGGAGGCCGAGGCGGGTGGATCAACCTGAGGTCGGAGTTCAAGACCAGCCTGACCAACATGGAGAAACCCCGTTTCTACTAAAAGTACAAAATTAGCCGGGCGTGATGGGGCAGCTACTTGGGAGACTGAGGCAGAAAAATCGCTTGAATCCAGGAGGCAAAGGTTGCAGTGAGCCAAGATTGTGTCATTGTACTCCAGCCTGGGCGACACAAGTGAAACTCCGTCTCAAAAAAAAAAAAAAAAAAGTCCAATTCTACTTTAATGCATTTAACCAAGAGCATTAGTTCTTCCTTTGTCCGTTTTCAGCTCAATCCCATTTCCCAGAGGCAACAATAACCTGCAATGCTAGCTACTTATATGGTATTTTGTTTTGGCTTTGGTTTTTATTAAAAAAGAGAAAAAAAAGAACCTTGAATCAGAAAGTCTGATTAAATTCAATATTAACTCAAACTCTTAAAAATTTTCTGGAAAAGTCAACAGGGTACATCACAGAAAAGCAGGCGGCTGCTGACAGTTCTTTAGTGGAAAAGTAAGTTGGATACTTACCCAAGAGGCTGAAATGATTATCAAGCCAAGTTTGTTTTTCAAAAATCGGTTTTAAGATATACCAAAGAAACTATACAATATAAAAATTTAAAAATGAAGTTAAAGTATATAGCAAAAGACAAATATGACAATACACATGAATAATGTATAATAGAAGCCTTTCAATCCTAGAAAAGTAAGATGGGAGAACTTACTGAAGGGTAACACGCATAAAATGAGGGCTAACAGCAAGGAACAATCCTAAACATTTTCCCTATGATGAAGCCTCAGAAAGGTAGCTTTGGAAAACGATTGACATGTGGTTTTTCTGCTTTCTTAGCCAATTCAGTTCTACTTCGATAAATCTGGTTACCAATCAATACATATGTAAATTAGAGTAATTTTTTTCCTACTCAGTGACTACCATTTTTTCTTCTTCACCTTTTCCCTAATTTTCTCTAGCAATGCTTTTCCTTTCGTTTGATCGGTTGAACTCAAAGGGTTAGGTACCTGAAATAAGTATCAACTTTTATTGGAAAAGCATTTGGGAAATGCAATCCCAGCAAAGGCAAATGTTTAACCGAGCGCTGGACAAGGTTAAGCGTCCATTCTCCATATGACAGTGTCTTCCATGTTCATCACGAGGTTAATGGGTGCTCTTGGTTAGGTCACATGACACTGCATGACACTGGAATGCTCCCTGGTGACGTACTGCAGAGGTAGGTGCACACCCACCCGTTTACGCTTTCAATAAATACAAAGCATCGTTTTAAACCATTTTAGTAGAATAAACTAAAAACACTGCATTTCTGCTGGCCTCCTTTGCTTCTGGAGCTGGCTTGGAGCGCTGTTCGTGACATAGAAGGCACAACAGTTAATTAGTGGCTACTCCAAGCTCTTTAGACTTCAGCACTTCTTGTTCTTCAAGCTTAGCATCTTTTTTGCAGCAATAATGGTATTCTTCATTAACATTGCCACTGCCACGGGGCCAACACCTCCAGGAACTGGAATAATATAACCGGCTTTTTGTCTGACTTTTTCAAGATCACATCTCCGACCAACTTGGGTTTGGCAGTTAGGGGATCGTGAACTCTGTTTATTCCCACATCCGTGACTGCTGCTCCTTCCTTGATCATATCCGCTGCGGTCAGATTTGGAAGACCTGCAGCAGATATTACAATATCTGCAAGCACTGTATGTTTCCTCAACTGCTCTTCGGGAGTACATTGATGAGATGTTTTAACAATGGTGTCACCTCCGGGACGGTCAGGTGCCTCATGTGTGCAGTCCATTGCAAATGGCATGCCAACATTATTTGACCTTCCAGCCACAACCACATTCTTCCCTAGGCTTGGAATGCCAGTTCGCTTAATGATGTGCCACACATCCCGTGGGGTAGCCGGTAACATGGAATACAGGTCCAGACACTTTCACCCTACATCAATGACATGAAAGCCACCAACGTCCTTGTCTGGAGAAACAGCGTGACCAGATCTTTCATCCATACACCTGAACAACGAGGCCATCTGCATTACCATCGTTCTCAGTTTCTCGGTTAAATTCAACAATGCTTCCTCTGAAATTGAAGCTGGTCCCCCTGTCGATCCCCACAGCTGCCCTGATTTTGCTGAGGAAGTAGGAGTGACTTGCAGGATTCTCGCCGGCCGCCACGAGCGCGCTCAGGTGTGGCCATTTGTCGCCCGAGGCCATCCACTCGTCCGCCTCCTGCCGCACCTGCTGCTTGATCTGCTGGGCCAGTTTCTTTCCAGAAAAGACAATAGCTTCATTTGGAACCGCCACGAGGGGCAAGAGCTGCTGCAGCCGGGCAGCCAAGCGACATGAGGGAAGTCGCAGCCAAAGCCCGCGCCTGTGACCACGCAGGGAGGGTACGGTATTTTTAAAATGGGCTTCTATTTCTAAATAGTACACTTATACTTAAATTGCTTTTTTTTTCCAGTTAGGACGTTGTATTAATTTGCTACGATAGAAGTTTGAGAGTTAACTGTCTTATACTATCCCTATTTTTTACAGGTAATCCTCCCCAATCTGCCAATATAGTTCTATCATATTTTCTGTTTTAAACAGTACATAATCCTTACTGTATTTCTTTTCTCTTCTCTTTTCTTCTTTCTTTTTTTTGAGACAGGGTCTCGCTCTGTTGCCCAGGCTGGAGTGCAGTGATGCGATCTGGGCTCAGTGCAGCCTGTACCTCCTGAGCTTAAGCGATAGTCCCAACCCGGTCTCCCGAGTAGCTGAGACTACAGGGGTGTGCCGCCACAGCCAACTACTTTTTCTATTTTTTGTAGAGATGGGGTTTTGCCACTTTGCCCAGGCTGCCCTCATACTCCTGAGCTCAGGCGGTCCTCCCAGTCTCCCGAAGTGCTGGGATTACAGGAGCGAGCCACCGCGCCTGGTCTTACTATGTAAATATTTCTTATGGCTAAGTCGTGTAATCTAATAGTATGTTTTTGTTTCTCTGTACTTAAAAATAATTCTACAATTAGTAGTTGTCCTTTAAAAATTTTGGGGTTTTTTTTGTACCTATCACTAACGTTTCTGGAACTTACAGAACTCTAAATACCATTCCACAGGATCAAATGCATCATGTAGTCCAGTAGTTCTAACTGCTTGTTGAAAACATCTTTTTTTGAACTCTCCATACTTCTGCTCCAATCTGTACTGTGGCTTCAAGCTGACATCCTGAAACTCCTCCCTACCATAGCCTGGATACTATCTTCGCCTCCTTTGGATAGGATCCCCAGTTTCCTGGATCCCAAATTCTCCTGTTTCTTAGTTTAGTTCCTAATATTAACAGAGTATATGGGAAGGAAATTTTTGGCCATCTTATATATCTATGTATTTATTCTTATTGCCCTCATCCTTGATTGACAGTTTGGTTGAGTATAGAATTCTAGATTGGGAATAATTTACTATCTTAAAAATTATTTTGTAGTGTTACAGCTCTTTTAGAATTTGTCTGTCAGGCTTGATTTCTTTCTTTTTTCTTTTTTGCCAGAAAGCCCCTAAAAATAAAATAAAAATAAATTATTTTTTAGAACTTAGGACATTTAAAATACTGTTGTATTACAAATAGAAGTTACAGAGCATAATAAATAAATTGACTTGCCCGGTGACCGATGCCTGTAATCCCAGCACATTGGGAGCCTGATGCTGGAGGATAGCTTGAGCTCAGGAGTTCGAGACCAGCCTGGGCAATAAGCATAGTGAGACCCTGTCTCTATTAAAAGAAAAATGTTTTAAAAAGGCTGGACATGATGGCTCATGGCTGTGATCCCAGGACTTTGGGAGACCAAGGCAGGCAGATTGCTTGAGCTCAGGAGTTCAAGACCAGCCTGGCCAACATAGCAAAACCCTATCTCTACCAAAAAGACAAAAATTAGCCAGGTGTGGCTGTGTGTGCCTGTATTCCCAGCTACTCGAGGGGCTGAGGCAGGATAATTGCTTGAACCCAGGAGCCTGAGGCTGCAGTCAGTCAAGATTGGACCACTGCACTCCAGCCTGTATAACAGAGTTAGACTGTGTCTCAAAAAAAAAAAAAAAAATCTTTATTCAATAATAAATTAAATATACCTTACTGTAACTTTTTACTTTATATACTTTCTAAAATTTTCTTTAGCTTTTTGACTCTTTTATAATAACACTTAGGTTAAAACACAGATTGTACAGTTGTACAAAAATATTTTCTTCCTATGTATCCTTATTCTATACACATTTTTCTATTTTTAATTTTTTTACTTTTTAAACTTTTTGTTAAAAACTACGACACAAAAACACACATTACCCTGGGCTTACACAGGGTCAGAATCACTGTCTTCTACCTCCTTATCTTGCCCTACAGGAAGCTCTTCAGGGGCAATAATACACATGGAGCTGTCAGCTCTTATAATAGCAATGCTTTCTTCTGGAATACCTCCTGAAAGACTTGCCTGAAGCTGTTTAACAGGTAATTTTTTTTTTTTTTTTGAGATGGAGTCCTGCACTGTCATGGGGGCTAGAATGCAGTGGTGCGGTCTTGATTCACTGCAATCTCTACCTCCGGGTTCAAGCAATTCTCCTGCCTCAGCCTCTCAAGTAACTGGGATTACAAGTGCACACCACCAAGCCTGGCTACATTTTTGTATTTTTAGTAGAGACGGGGGTTTCACTACTAAAAGGCTGGTCTTGAACTCCTGACCTCACGATCTGCTCGCCTCAGCCTCCCAAAATGCTGGGATTATAGGCGTGAGCCACCTCGCCTGGCCTTAACAGTTAATTTGTAAAAAATAATTAGCTGAAGTTCACTCTAAAATAATGATTTAAAAGTATAGTAAATACATAAACCATTAGCATAGTTGTTTATTATCATTATCAAGTATTATAAACTGTACGTAATTGTGTGAGCTGTATTTCCATAGGACTGGCAGTAGGTTTGTTTACACCATCACCACAAAGACACGAGTACTGCATTGTGCTGCTATGTTATGATGGCTATGATGTCACTAGGCTATGGATATTTTTCAGCTCCATTATAATCTAATGGGACTACCATCATGCATGCAATCTGGTTTTTTTTTTTTTTTTTTTTTTTTTTTTTGAGATGGAGTTTCGCTCTGTTGCCCAGGCTGGAGTGCAGTGGTGCAATCTCAGCTTGCTAGGACCTCTGCCTCCTGGATTCAAGTGATTCTGCTGCCTCAGTCTCCTAAGTAGCTAAGATTACAGGTGCATGCCACCACCCCCAGCTAATTTTTGTTTTTAGTAGAGATGATCAGCCATGTTGGCCAGGCTGATCTTGAATTCCTGGGCTCAAGCTACCCACCTGCCTCAGTTTCCAAGAGTGCTGGGATTACAGGTGTGGGCCACTGTCCCTGGCCTATGCAACCTGTTTTTGTTGACCAAAACATCACTATGTGGTATGTGGCTGTATATATATATATATATATGTGTGTGTGTGTGTGTGTGTGTGTGTGTAAATATACATATATATCCAAGTGTGTGTGTATGCACCTGTGTGTATGTGTGTGTGTATATAATATTTTGGTTCTGATAATTCTAATCTCTGAAATTCTTGAAGTCTGTATCTGTTTTTTTGTAATTTCTTTTTCTTTTTTTTTTTTTTCTTTTTTGAGACAGGGTCTCTCTCTATTGCCCACCTCTGCCTCCCAAAGTCTGGGATTACAGGTGTGAGCCACCACAGCCAGCCTAAATTTAATCTAATTTAAATTAATAATTTAAGTAGCCACAGGTGGCTAGTGGTAACCATATTAAATAGCAGAAATCTACAGGCTAGACTTTTTTCTTTTACAAGATTTTACACAATACTTTTCCTTCACCCTCCAAGCCTGCCTTCAGAAGCAACTAGGACTTCCCATTCCTGAGCCTTTTCTGGTTGCAGCACTAAAAATCAACTTGCCTTTTTCTGCCTGCGTTGACTATTTTCCTCACCAACTAAGCACTTTCAACAGAATAGATAAACTTGAACCCTAGATGAGATAGCATTGATTCAAGCATTTCTCATTCTCCATAATACGTTGACTTGTCTTAATTGCTATTTTCTTCTTTCCAATTCTGTCATTGTTTACATCCTTTTCTCTCACAGTCCCCTTCCAGTAACATTAGCATGGTTTCCAAAGGCAGTCATTAGAAAACCAGACTGCGGTTTTCAGTTGACTTTATTCTTATATATAAATAGCTTACTCCTTGTTTTAGTTTCATTATCAGTAGAATTCAGAGGTGGCTCTAAGAATTTTTATCTGTCTAGTGACTGGGAATTCCAGATTGGGATCAGAAATGACCATCCCTCCACAGCAGGGTTACTGAAAGTCAGCTTGACATTTTGGGTTGAATAATTCTTTGTTGTGGGACGGCTCAGGAGTGGGAAGTCCTAGTTACTTCTGAAGGCAGGCTTGGATGGTGAAGGGAAAATACTGTGTAAAACTTTGTAGAAGGAAAAAGTCTAGCTTGTAGATTTCTGCTATTTAATATGGTTACCACTAGCCACATGTGGCTACTTAAATTATTAATTTAAATTAAATTAAATTTAGGCTAGGCATGGTGGCTCACACCTGTAATCCCAGACTTTGGGAGGTAGAAGTGGGCAACAGAGCATTGTAAAACATTTTGCACTGTTCCTGGACTCTACCCATTAGAAACCAGTAGCACCCACTCACCCCTTCTGGCTTTGACAATCAAAAATATCCATAGACCTTGCTCTGGAAGACAAGTCCCCTCCGTTGAGAACTACTGTTTTAAAAGGTTTTTAACTTTCTAAACTAGGCCATGCTTTATGAAGAATCCTTAAGTTAGCGTTCCTCAAATCCATTAAAATCACCTGAATATTCTGTTTGAGAAGTAGGCTAGGAATCTGCCTTTTTAAACAAAGACCCCAGTGATTCTAATTTAGGTGTTTCTAAAGATCACACCTGGAGAAACGTTGCCCTAAGATGACTACAGTGTTAAGTGAAATCCCCCTTGACACGATTAGACTGCTGCAGACATATAAGGTTTCAAGGGACAGGTCGATGTATTGAGAACATAAATATTTACTGGGTAAGAAATCATGCAAAATATCCAAGAGTGCTGCATGGAACAAATCTAGTAGAAACACTAGTGAAATCCCAGCAGTAAAGTCTTCTTTGTGCCATTGTTCTGTGACATGTTTGGAGCTAACAAGGGAGGTATTGGGGACCTGTAAAAGTGAGTCCAGTTTTTCTGAGTCCATGATTTTCCTGAAGCTCACATTTAAGAATGAAAGAGGATCCCCAGTAAAGATGCTGCTATGGTGTTGCCAATTACTTCATGCCTGATAGAGAAGCTGAAATGCCTCCCCATACTTGAGATTTTTTTTTTCTTTCCAGTTAATTGTTCTTCCTAAACTGAATGATCTATTTTTGGAACTAAAAGAGATGCAGTGTAGAGAGAAAGGAACTGACAAAGCCCAAGGCAGAGAAGGGAGGTAGACAGAGAACATGCAGAAAGGAGAGGGCGATGCTGTCTGCATCCATCTTCCTCATAACAAACACATAAAGTGAACAGGAAGGGCATTCTCTCTTCCTGGGAGCAGGTGAGCGAGACCGTAGGGGCAGGAGATTTTGCTTAGGAAACCACAAACACATGAGAAGACGAAAATGTAAAATTCTAGAAATAATTGTCACCTGGAGGCCTAGGTCTTAAAATTCACTGGGCTTTCCTTTAAAGCTCTAGAGTGGGCTTGCATGGTCATGTCATCAAATCAGAAGATGAAAAAACCTGCTCCTTTACTATATTTCTTAATAAAACTTACTTGAAAAGCACCATGGTCTTAGTTCTGAAAATGTGGGAACGCCTCATAGATGTGATTCTGAGAGTATTTCGCAGGACTTCTGATGCATTTAGTCCACGTGCACATCCGATGAAGCATATATACACACAGATGTGTGCATTTTTAATGAACTCAGAACCATAAGTAATGTCCACCTTAGCCAGATTCATTAGCCATTATCAAAAACGTATTTGAAAAAGAGTCAGCAGATATTGTGTCTAACTACCAGCGTGGCTATCAGCTTCTTACACTTTTCCGCTTCTATAAATAATGCTTTTGTTAACTCCAGTGAGTTCTTCTGATCCTCCTTCAGTCTGAGCATCGTGCTCAAAGCTCTGGAGTGTGCCTACACTAGCCATTTCTGCCGCTTCTGTTCTCTAGGCATTTCAATTGCAGTTACATTTTTTAAAAGATCCTCTTTTGTGCTTTTAAATGCTTAGCAAAACTACAAAGAAGAACACACATCATTTTCTTCAAAACACATAAACATTTTGGCCTGCCAAAGAGACTACACCAAAGACAGCCAGCTTGACTTTAAAATGCAGGAGAACAGATACCTTTTAAACTCCCGAAGACTGCCATTCTTTCCACCCCTCATTGGATATTTTAACAATGTATGCAGTTCACTCCTGAACTGATTCATCTAAGGAAAGAAAGAGGCTTCAAAAGACTGTGTACACTTGCCTTTCCCTGCCATGAGGTGTCAGGAGAGGAACTCCTGGCTGCCCGTAGTATCGTTTTCTCCATTTCCTGCCATTTTTGTCTTAGCGTCATGTGGATAGCATATCCATATTTTTCTGGGTGTCTAAGCATTTGATTTCCATCTACTTTAATAGCAGACTCTAACACAAGGGTGATGAAGAAAGGAGCACAGGGAAAGAGAAAGGAAACATCCTGGGAATGATAGCATTCAATCAAACAAGCTATGCAGAACCCTTTATGCCAGCTTGAAACACAAAAGTTGTAGAGCTGGAAGATTGCTACTTTATTCCTCGCATAAGTAACTGTGCAGGCTGATCAAACAAACCTCTGTTTGATCTTCGATCATTTCTTCCAAACACAAACTCTGGCAGCAGAGATAAGGTCTGATAGTGTACCGATAATGGGAGCTTCGTAGCTAAGCATGCCTGGATTCAAACTCTGGTTCCATCTGGATCTGTGCAACTTTGGGAAAACTGAGTGACCTTTAACCAATAACTTAACCTCTTTCTGCATGTTTGCTCAACTGTAAAGTGGGATAAGAGTGGAAAATGCCACTGGAACTATTGTGCACATGAAATGTGTAGCTGTTGATAAAATCTTTTTTTTTTTTTTTTTTTTTTTTTTTGAGACAGAGTCTCACTCTGTTGCCCAGGCTGGGGTGCAGTGGTGTGATCTCAGCTCACTACAACCTCTGCCTCCCAGGTCCAGGCAATTCTCTTGCCTCAGCCTCCCGAGTAGCTGGAACTACAGGCATGCACCACCATGCCAGGCTAATTTTTTTTTTTTTTTTAAGAATGAAAGAGAGAAACATGCCCGGCTAATTTTTATATTTTTAGTATAGATGGATTTTAGCCATGTTGGCCAGGCTGCTCTCAAACTCCTGGCCTCAAGTGATCTGCCCAGCTTGGCCTCACAAAGTGCTGGGATTACAGATACGAGCCACCACAGCTGGCTTCTAGCTATGTAAAATCATTCAGAATGGTCCTTGTCTGCAAAGCGTGAGAAGTAGAAGTTGTTAGAACTGCTGTTATCATTATTAGTATCATTTCTTTATACATCCACAAGTATTGACAATGATGTGATAGATCTGATTCTAGCAAATTCTGAAGAGAAACATCTGCATTCAGGATGGGTGCTGTCTCTTTTCAGCACAAAAATACTCAGACAGCTCAGACCTGTGAAATCCTTCCAGAACCTCTCGATTTTATATTGTCAGGAAGTTCTTACAGGTATGGTTATACTGCATACATATCTGGATTGGAAGATGGAATAGTTTTTTCTGGAATTGCCCCATGACATTCCATTTTGAGTTAGTTCTTTCTAGAGAGTCTTGTGGAAGGAAGAAATAGGTGCACTTCCAATTATTTGGATGTGATTCATGTAGTGTGGCCACTTTTTTTTAACCTTTACAACTGGCTGGCATGGCATGGTGTCTCATGCCTATAATCCCAGCACTTTGGGAGACCAACGTGGGAAGATTGCTTGAGCCCAGGAATCCAAGACCAGCATGGGCAACAATGGTGAAACCCTTTCTCTACAAAATTAAAACATCAGCTGGGCATGATGGTGTGCACCTGTGGCCTCAGCTACTCGGGAGGCTGGGATGAGGGAAGAGCTTGAACTCAGGAGCTTGAGGCTGCAGCAAGCCATGTTTGTGCCACTGCACGCCAGCCTGGACAACAGAGGGAGACCTTGTCTCGAAAAGAAAATAATAAACAAAAACTGTTTATTGGTCACAGCTGAAGACTGGAGTGAATAGCTAAACCAAGTTGAGACCATCAGATTGTTTCATGTGAGAGTGTGAAATTAGAGACACGAGAAAATGTATTTGATCATGGCCGTTCCCGAAGTTAAAAAAACATTAAAACTGGGGTACCTGAATGGTTATTTGAGGACAGTGGGTTTGATGTCCAAGCAATGAAAACTGGTCAGTAGATTAAAAAAAAAAAAAGTATAAAGCAGGTTCACAAAATCAATAAGGGGTGGTTGACCATGTGATGAGAGAGAGACTGACTTTGTGTCATTTTTCTGTACCCATCCCTTCTTGTGGTCTGGTTACTTTTCCTGGCCTTGGGTAATGAGACATTCCTTAATAAAAGGACACTACCTTAAGCTAACTTCAGATGGTTGCTGTTTCTTAAAATTAAACAAACTTTGACAGGTGACATCAAAGATCAGTACTGAATAGATCATTCTGAGCTGAAGGGTCTCATGGGTTGTAGCTGAAGAGACAATGCAAGATCAGGTAAAGCTGACCCCAAAGGTTAGGGGAAAATTGGAATCTAAAGATCAGGTCAAAAATTGAGATCTGAGAATTGATCTCAATGAGAAATGGCAGAAATGCAACCTCTGGGTAAATAAGCCATCTCAAACTGAAAACCTTTCTGTGCCAGGCCAAGATTCTTTGTTTACCTTTATTCTCATGTCTGCTTAGAGGTTTTCAAAAAGTAAAAAAAATTAAAACAACAACGGCAACAATAGCAACAAACCGACAAGTAGAAACTGAATACAGTAAGGGAGCTTACTGTATCCGTTGCCTTTTCTCCCATCTTTGTGATTATTCTTCTTCAGACTCTCTGTCCTCTTGCTCTGTAAGGCAATCCCATTCGAAGAATATGCTGCCAGCTCCTTTTCTTTTCCTTCCCGTTTTTTTCTTTCATTCTTTACTTTTGTAGTCTCATGTGTTTCCATAGCTTCAGCACTGGCCTTTATCTGTGTCTTCAGCTTTGACCTCCCTCCAAAACATGGTATCAACTTTGTAACAACTTGTTGGATATCTCTACTTGAATGTCCCAGTGGTCCTTCGGGGTCAGTAAGACACAAAGTGGGTAAAAATGCACACTCTGTAGTGTGGATTGTCTGGGTTTGAACTAAGACCTGCCTTTTATTGGGTCTGTGATTTTGGCAAAGTGATATAACCTCAGTGACATGGTTTAGAGCTGTGTCCCGACTGAATTTCATGTCAAATTGTGATCCCCAGTATTGGAGTGAGGCTTGGTGGGAGGTGATTGGATCACGGGGGTAGAGTTCTCAGGAATGATTTAACATCACCTCTCTAGGTTAGGATAATGGGTGAGTTCTCAGAAGATCTGGTTGTTTACAGGTGTGTGGCACATCCCCCTTCTCTCTCTTCCTCCTGCTCTGGCCATGTGAAAGGAGCCTTCTTCCTCTTCACTTTCTTCCATGACTGAATATTTGCTGTGGCCTCCCCAGCCATGCATCCTGTACCGCCTGTAAAACTGCAAGTCAGTTAAACCTCTTTTCTTCATAAATTACCCAGCCTCAGGCATTTCTTTCTAACGGTGTGAAAACGAACTAATACACTTGGTAAGAATCAGTTTTCTTATCCATGATGATAATAGTGCCTACATCATAGGGTAGTTACAGAGATAAACATATGGATATAGAGTTGGTATACTGCTTGGTTTGCGGTAAACATACGCTAAATGAAAGCCGTTATTATTGTTGTTGTTATCTTTATCTTTATTTTTATTAAATGTGATTTCCCTTAGCTTAGCTCTCTTGATAATGTCTCAAATATTTGATAAGTTATATGAACATTGAAAGTCAAAAGTTATAGTCTAACTCCGTCCCTAATGGCTGTGTGACCCGGCATCAATCACCTAAACTCTCTGGAATTCAAATTTCATCTTGGTAATATTAGATTGTACTAGATGATCTCTGAGGACTTTTGAAATTGCCTTTGCAAAATTATAACAGTGAGAAAAATTTAACAGAGCTGACGCCATCTTGTTTCTAGTGTCACAAACTAACTATCTCTGCTCATTCCTGGGGATAAGCCAAGCTAACTATGGGAGTAATTGAGTTTACAGGTTAACCTTAAAGCAAGGATGATAATGCTCCCTTCCTGAAACTAACCTCCTTGTTTGGGAACCAAACTGCCTTTGTAAAGCTAAGGAAAGGCCACAAGGTTAGAATTATGAAAGGGGCATGAATTATTTTAAGATGTAGGCATAGTTAAGTGATAACCTGACATTGTTCCCTAACTTGCTTTTGTGTTATTGTTCACTGCTCAGAAGTCATGTAGCTGGAGGTCAAAAGATTTGTAACTTTCTCAATTGTTCCTATAGATGGTATCAATATTCCAAAACCTAAGACTGACATTTGAGACATTTTTAGGACTTTCGCATTCTTGCAGACCAAATGATGCCACTTGTACCTGTGACCCATACCAAAGAACTGACTCAACTCAAACTGTGACCCCCACTCAGAAACTGACTCAGCACATGAGACACTTTTGATATTTTTATGATTTCATCTCTAACCAATCAGCAGCACTCATTCCCTAGCCCCTTGTCCACCAAATTATCCTTAAAAACCCTAGACTCTGAGATGGATTTCAGAAATGTTTCCCTTCCTTCTGCTCAGTGGCTTTGAGAAAATTAAACACTTTCTCTGTGGTAACACTGCTGTCTCAGTGTATTGGCTTTACCGTGCAGCAAGCAAGAAGAACCTGTTGGGCTACAACACTTTCCTGAGCCCAAGACAATATATAATAAGATTTCTTTTTTTAAATCCTAAAATTTTAATCATCTTTAATATTTTCCTTTCTCTTCTAAATCCATTTAGATTTTGATTCTTGTCAATTTTATCTCCACCACCTTTCATACCTGACTTCTCTCTATCTCATCCCATCATATTTATTATAGGCTCCTCTTGTTACTTCATGTTGGGCTCCCATCAGGTCTGGGAAAATTAAAGTGACTCCTTAGCCAGTCTTTATTTCATGTCATTTCTTACTTTAGTGCATTTTATACATCACCAATTAAACT
>PVKP010023671.1:0-35993 GCA_004027715.1 Plecturocebus donacophilus
AGGTTTCTGCTTTGAAAGTTTTCACCCTCACATTCTAAAACCTCTCCACTATGCTCAGGAGAGAGCATCTTCTAGAGACAAGAGGACTTGTTCTGAGTGGCATGCACCAGATTCTCAGAGAGGGATCTGGAAAAGTCTAGAGATGGGGAGCAACCACTGCATCCAGGCAGAATCGCCCCACAGGAATGCCTCCCGTCAAAGGAGAATCTCTTGATTCTCTTCAGTCTATGAAGGAGGAAATGTCTTGATAATCTTTGTTGAAATTTATTTCTCTTTACCTGGTGGCATTTTCATAAATCAGTTAAACTCTCTTTCCCTACCCACCTTTGAAGACTTGGATACATTTTTCTCATTGCATTTTCCTCCTCCACGCTTGCTCATGGCCATCAACTGTCAGCACGTAAGCTTTTCCTGGCCCCATTGGACCTAATCTGGGTAGGAGCCCACTACTGATAACCTGCATCCAGATAATTGTCAGAGGTGACAAGAGTGCCCAGGATGGGGATGTTTTCCTGGTCAATGACAAGATGGCCTTTGTCCTTCTTGTGCATTTCATGCACATCTTTAACCACTGTGCCCAGAGCTCCTGCTTCTTTTCAGAGGGAGGCTCCTCAGGGACAGTGCATCCCTCCCAGGAGCCCAGGCTGCAGTCACCTCCACTGTGAGGCTGAAGACGAAAGTGTCACCGAGCTCAGAGGCTGCTTTCTAGAGAGGTTTCATTTGCACAAAACTGAGTCTTGGTATGTGGATTGGTCTGAATTGCATTTCAAATTTATTTTGTTCCCCAATACTTGTAAACCCAGTGTTTGTAAAATAATGTGTGCCTTGTGTGGTGGTGGTCTACATTCCGGAAAGTTTGTATTGCTTTCCACGTGGATTTCCAAGGTTGCTCCTGAGTGCTTTAGGCTCAATGCTCTAAAATATGAAGGTGAACTCTTGCTGGTGGTTACTTGGTATTGTGTTTTTAACTGACCTCTATTCTCACAGTTTTAATCATAATTCCAAGAACACTATGTTATGCAAATCTTTCTGGACTTTGAAAATCTGACATGAGGTGCCCCGTTTCAGCAGTAGTGAACACTGATTTTCAAAAGTTAATGTTCCTAGAAACTTGGGCCGAACAACAATCCGTGATTATTTTTGTTGGAATATAACCTAGGTGTTCATATTATAGCAGCTGTCCACTCTGTTTTGTGTGTAGACAAACATATATTTATGTAATATTTTCATCTATAACTTTAAGACTTTTTTCTTATCTTTTTCTCATTTTTCCATACAGTGTGAGCATATTTTTGGATATATTTCTAAGAATATAATACAGATTTCTATATATTTAAAAGAAGACCTTCGCTTCCCGACCAGTGTGAATTTGTATTTTCTTATCGCCATTTTAAATTGAATTATAATTTCTAGGTAAAGTTCTGTAATTATTTTTAAAAACGTTTGCAATGTTTTAAAAACTAATAGTTTGTGTCTCAAATTTCCTTCCTACTGTTTAAGTGACGTACAGTCCCATGTATTAAATGGTCTTTGTAAAGAATACAAGTTGCTGACTTTTACATATGGATATAGCAGTTAAAGCATCACCACATTCCAGATTCAGGATAGTAAATACATTCCTCCCTCTTCAAAGTTGCCTCCTCCTGCTTTTGAATCCATCTGTCCTTTTCCCTCCATCCTACTGTCCTCCCCTTGCACTGCCATTTCATGTCATGGAGTCATACAGGAGAGGTATTCTTGCTGTGCTGAAGTCTGTAAGGTCAGCAGAATCACGTTCACATTGGTTCATATTGTTTTAAATATTATTAATAGTTTGCTCTTTGGTTTATTGCTGAGTAACATTCCTTTGGATGGACATATATATGGCAGTGTGTCTATCCTCTCCCTTGGAAAGAGATATAAGGCTTGTTTTTCCCATTTGGTCTTTTTCCTGAGAATGAAAACACAGAAAGCAGCACCTCTGCAAGATTTCCCTGTGTATACTTGCATTTTGCAACACCGAGACCAACTGACAGAAAAAACATCCAATTGATAGTGTGTGTGAAATTGTTCAAACACATAGAACATAAATAATAACCATTTTGGAACTCTTGTTTAAAGGGAGAAAATTATTGACATGACGCAAGTGATTTTGGCAATGACCATCAATATTTAATTGCAAAAATGTTTATAAATACAGCATTTATTTGTTAACATTTTAGTGAACATAACAATACGTATCTACCCATCTTTCCATCCCTCTATCCATTCATCAGCCCATCTTATTTTAGATGTACTTCCAACTGAATTGGAGACATCAACTTACTTCCTGCTCAATAGTTTAGCAAGGCTAACATTAACTAGAATTCAATATTTCTTTAGAAAAATTTCTTCTCAAGAAATTACCTAGAAGAAACTATACAAATCTTAAGTGTAATATTGCTAACTTTGAGAAGTACACATACTGGCATATCCCAACCCCCTTTCACCCCAAAAAGTGAACTCTCCCTCTTCCCAGCCAATCCCTTTCTCATCAGAGGTTGATTTTGCTTATTCTGGAATTTGATGTCTATAGATGCATGCCGTGTCCTATGAGGTACTCCTTTGTGTCTTTCTGATTCTGCTCAACACAGTATTTCTGAAATCATTCCCATTGTTGCATGGATCTCTAACTCAGTCCTTTCCATTTTGGACTCTGAATACCTGTCCCTGTTTAATTCACCATCTTGAAAGAAACACTTAAAATTAAGATATTTTCAAGAACATACAGTTCAATCCGGTAACTCTATGTAGCAATGTTCTCAGAAGCCGTCTGAACTTACTTAGGGGAAGTCTTTGTCTTCATTCACATAAGAGTCTAATGGAATTAATATCAAGAATTCTAGATATTCGTGCCATTACATGATCCCCGCTTTGGTATTTTTAAGCACTAAAATTTGATACTTATTTCTGAATGAAGTCATCTCTTTATTGTAGTTTTTTTTACTTACACTGAAATTTTATTTTTGAGACGGAGTCTTGCTCTGTTGCCAGGCTGGAGTGCAATGGCATGATCTCGACTCACTGCAACCTCCGATTCCCTGGTTCAAGCGATTCTCCTGCCTCAGCCTCCTGAGTAGCTGAGACTACAGGCATGTGCCACCACACCCAGCTAATTTGTGTATATTTGGTAAAGATGGGGTTTCACCATGTTAGCCAGGATGGTCTTGATCTCCTCACCTCATGATTTGCCCGTCTTGACCTCCCAAAGTGCAAGGATTACAGGCGTGAGCCACCATACCCGGTGATTTACGCTGATCTTTAAATGGCAGAGATTCATGTAATCTAAAAAAGAAGTGTGATTCACGGGGATTCTTTTATCATGTGATACCTAATAAATACTTCCAATGTTATATGTCAATTTTAAAAAGTAAGTAAGTAACTTTAAAAAATGATAATTACTTTATACCTAGGTTGTCCAACCCATAGGTGACAGGCTGCATGCAGCCCAGGACAGCTTTGAATGTGGCACAACACAAATTTGTAAACTTTCTCAAAACATTGTGGGGTTTTTTTGCAATTTTTTTTAGCACATCAGCTATTCTTAGTGTTAGTGTATTTTATGTGTGGCTCAAGACAATTCTCCTTTTAATGTAGCCCAGAGAAGCCAAAAGATTGGACATCCCTGCATTAGACCAAGAAAAAAAGACACCCCACATTCACAATACTTAAAAACACTACCAGCCATGCAGGAACCATGAGACTGTTAACTTTCAATCCTTCTTGAAGCAGTAGAATCCCCTGGTGATAGCTGAGGGGTGTGGTTACCTCTTGGAGGAGGTTGAGGGTTTCTAAGGATGATTCCTTGTGACTGAAATATGGTAAATGTCATTGAGCCTTCTCATTAAAATCTATTATTATTCCAGGTCATCGATGTGCTGCCTGAAAGTTTGCATCCCGGGCCTGGCTTTTCTGAAATTCCCTGGGTGCTTATTATAATTGTTGCTTCCCTGGGAATCTCTTCACTTGCCATTTTGTTGTGGATAACTAGCCTTGGTGTGAGTATACTAACTTCCTATAGAGGTACACTTGTAACCATAAATAAAAAGAAATTATTTAGAACAATTCATGGTTCTGAACTTTATTATGAATATTGAGTTTTATTTTTAAAAATCATGGAAATGATTTATTATCCTAAGGATAATGAAAATATCTACCATTTACAGTATGAAAATTAAGTAGGTTGATGTTGTTTAATAGGATGTCAACAGAGATTTTGGTCAAAAATACGTTGTTTACCTTTGTGTTGTTTTATCAGAAATCAAGAAAAGGTAAATGCTGGAGTCATTTTCACTCTGTCTATTACAGGACACGTTTTTTTTAAAAATTGTACTTAGGTTCTGGGGTACACGTGCAGATCATGCAGGGTTGTTGCATAGGTACTTACATGGCAAGGTGGTTTGCTGCCTCCATCCCTCTGTCACCTATCCGTTATCTGGCATCTTTTCGCACAGCACCCTCTCCTGGCCTGGCCTCTGCTCTGCAGGTTCTGGGTGCCTTTTCTGCCTGGCCTTTTTCAAAGCAAAATCTTCCCCATGAACTTCCAGGCTTCTCCATTCCCAGCTGGTCAACTTTGTTGGCACCACCAGAAGCCATGAATGCTTAGGGGCCGAGGACTGAAGGGCTTCCACTGTTCTGTTTGCAGAAATAACATGAGGAGATGCCACTGAGCTCCACTGCTGGAGGTCTTATGCCCAGGGAATCCTGACTGATCCATTTAACTCCAAGTATTGTGGGGTCCCCTTTCCAAAATACGTAGGGTTTTGTTTTGTGCTGTGATTTTATTTCTCTTCTTCTATAAGGTAAGTGATTAACATTTAGAATATCTGCTATAATCCCAGAAGTAAAAAAAAGTCAAAACTCATTAATCCAACATTATTAGGTGCTGTGTGCCGTCCTGAATTCTCGTCAACACAGTCAATTCCATAATTCATCATAGCCCCATCTCTGGTGGTAACTGTGTTGTGCAAAATTGTTCCCACTCCCACCGAGTGGCACCCTAGATCTAATATTCTAGGTATAAGAGGTTCCACATTTGTAATAGAAAATGTGCCCTGGCTGTGAGGTAGTGAAGAGTGAACGTCACTCATTACCTACAAGGACAATTCCCAACGAAGACCTTCAGTGGTGCTCAGTGAAGCTGATTCTCATTGGCCTCTGCAGTTTTGAAAGCTGCTGAGTCCTCTGATCACATATAATGGGACTTGTACACCTGCAATCAAACACATTTTTAAAACTCCTGTTGTTTAGAATTCCCGCCTCATTTTTCCCTGAAAAAAATTATTTTTTATGTCATAGTGCACTTAAAAGTTGCTATTACCTGGAAGTTAAAAGAAATATGATAGCTGTGCCAAACTAACATCTGTACATAGGATTGTTCTGTCAGAAAACCCTTTCCCAATTCCCCTGTAGGTCTTCAGGAATCCACATCTCCCCAGAGATCTTTGTGCCCACAGGTGGCTCCTCCAGAATGGAGAAGACCCTTTGTCAAGAAGGGAAGCAGAGGGGAGATGAGAGGGTCCTGCAGGCAGAGCTGGAATCAACATCCACTCTGCCTCTTGCAAGCTGTGTGACCCTGGGTGAACAGTTTCCTTCCTTTGGGAGCCTCCATTTTCTTAGATTTGGAGCAGGGTGGTCACACTGACCTTTCAGAGTTCTGAGAATTAGAGACAGTATATGAAAAGTCTGGAGAACATTCTCTTAAGAATAGCTGTGACTCATGTGTGAGCAACAGGCTTTCCATTCCTTTCTCTCTGTGTATCTGATGCAAGGAACATGCTCCAGTGATGGTGGTGAAGGAGGACTGAGGATAGACATAGACACCCCTGTGTCAGAAACATGTTTCTTTATTACTGCATAGTGACTCTGTCTTCCCTGGGACAGGTCCCCAGCCTGCCTACACTTGCAGGTAGACACAGTGGCATGTGGGGACAACAGTTTGTCCCCATGATTTTTCACTCCCCTACTGTCAGCAGGACTCAGTGGAAGGGAGGCTTTATGGCACTGATGCTGCCATTTAGAAACCTGAAGAAGGGGAATATACAAGGGACCATCAACTGCGGCATCAGGTGCAGCTTGTTTGGGTGTTGGTGTTTTGTCTCTCATGTTAAAAGATCTCAAAACATTTCCTCCTCTGCCTTGCAGTTCAACATGGCTGAACGGGAGCCTTGTCCTCTGTCAGAATGGAGTGTCCTCTGGAACTTCAACAACCTTCTGTACTAGAGTGTCCCCTAGAACCTCAACCACCACCTACACTCGAGTGTCCTCTGGAATCTCAACCACCTCCTGTACTAGAGTGTTGACTGGGACCTCAAACACCTCCTGCACTTGAGTATTCTCTGGAACATCAACCACCTCCTGTACTACAGTGTCCACTGAGACCTCAACCATCGCCTCCATTCGAGTGTCCTCTGGAAGCTCAACCACCTCCTGAAGCTGTCTCTTTTCTAGGACCTCATCCACCTCCTGCAGCTGTCTGTCACATGGCTTATCAAACTCTTGCAGCTGTTTTTCCCCTGGGACCTCGTCCACCTCCTGCAGATGTCTGCCCTCTGGAACCTCATGCACCTCCTGCAGGCATCTGTCCTGCAACACTTCATCAACCTATGCAGCTGTTTGTCCCCTGGGACCTCACTACATCTTGCAGGTATCTGTCCTCCAGCACCTCATCCATCTCCTGCAGTCATCTGTCCTCCAGGACCTCAGCTATCTCCTGCAGGCATCGGTTCTCTGGGACTTCATCCACCTCACACAGGCATCTGTTTTCCAGGACTTCATCCACCTCCTGCAGGTGTCTGCCTTCCAGAATCTCATCCAACTTCTTCAGGCGTCTGTCCTGCGACACCTCATCAATGTACTGCAGCTGTTTGTCCCCTGGGACCTCATCTACCTGCTGCAGGTGTCTGTCCTCTGAGATGTCAGCAATTTTCTTCTCCTGTGTGGCCTGTGGGACCTCAGCCTACTCCACTTAGCCTCCTGTTCAGCCTCAGCCACCTCCTCTATCCAGGTGGCCTCTGGGCCCTCAACTACCACCTTCACATGAGTCTCCTCTGGTACTTCAATAGTCTCCACTCATGGCCTCTGGGACTTCTGCCACCTTCTCCAGCCAGGTATCCTCTAGTATATCAGTCACCTCCTCTACTTGGCTGGCCTCTGCCATCTCAACTGAGTCTTTCACCTTAGTGTCCTCTGGGACCTCAGCCACCTCCTATACCCATGTGGCCTCCAGGACCTCAACCACCACCTCCACATCCACCCCTTGGTATGTTTTTCTGAACAGTATGAATTGACTTGTGAAATGAATTTATCTTTTCCTTTTTTTTTTTTTTTTTTGAGTTAATTGAAATGTCACAGATGGTACTGCAGGCTTTGCAGTACATTGGTAATATTGGCTGAGGACATGGTCACTTATCTTAAGTTTCTGAGGGTACACAGTATTTTTTATTTTGGGGGGACGGAGTCTCACTCTGTCACCTAGGCTGGAGTACAGTAGTGCAATGCTGACTCACTGCAACCTCTGCCTCCAGTGCTCAGGTGATCCTTCCATCTAAGCCTCTGGAGTAGCTGGGACTACAGGCATGCGCCACCATGCTTGGCTATTTTTTTTAAAAGATTTTTTTTAAAGACCATATTTCATTATGTTGCTCAGGCTGGTCTCAAACTCCTGGACTCATGGCATCTGCCCACTTTGCCCCCCCCTTAAAATGCTGAGATTACAGGCATGAGCCACCATGCCCAGCCAGAGATTGTTTATAGAAGCCAGAAATAGCAGTTTTGCAGGTGTGTATGGCCCCTGGGCCATATGGCCAGCTCTGTGAGGGATGAGACCATCCCTAACTTGCAGGGTGTCCTGTTTCCTGCAGCAGAGAGATCCCCACTGAGGGGCACAGAGTTCTGACCACCTCAGTAGAAACACAGGAGGAGGGACCCCACGTACAAAAGGAGGAGACGGCATCTCCAGGGAATAAACATGAACTCAGGTGGAGCTGGAAGGCCAATCTTGGCCAGGCAAGAAGTGTGAGCAGGAGCATGGGGGCTGCGTGAGTGCCACACAGAGCTGCCATGGGAGAGCTCACACGGCACAGCGTGCACAGGGAATTATCCCCCCAGCACTTCCTTGATGCCCTACAGCCCTTAGTCCATTATCTATAGGAAAGATGAATCTTTCCCTAGATGTGTGAAGGCTCTGGATCAGGGTGAATGAATGCTTAGAGGTCTCGGAAATTTAACTTGGTTCTGTCAGGGGACCCTGGCTCCCCGAGTCTTTAGAGGCCAAAGAGACTAATAATGAGGATGAGTAGGGTTCAGTGGAGCTGTGGCCTTGGCCTTCAGAATGAGGCCACCTCTGGTGGGGAAATCAAGGCCCATCCTGAGCTGCTCTGGCATATCTCATCCCCAGCACCCTCTCCTTCCCACTGGTAACTCCCAGCTTTGCATCTCCCAAGCTTGGCATGCAAACTCCTCTCCCTTCCCTGTGTCCCTGCTGCCTGAGCCCAGACACCAGCTCTCAGTGGGACTCAGAGCCCCAGCTTCCTAACAAATGAGCCAGGAATGATGTGGTTATGAGGTAATTTTGAGGACTAAGAGATGAAGCCTATAAAGAAAGCATCTTGCAAAATAGCTGGTAGGTGTTAGACCCTGACTCCTCTCGCTGGTTAAATGAAAATATTCCCACTCAGAAGATCAGCAAAAGATATTCCCCGAAGTTCATTAAATAAGCATTAGGGTGTAACATCTCAGGCCCGGGATTTCCAATCTCTGTTACAAAAGATAAGGAAAAGCACCTGTCTCCAAGATTAAAATTCAGATCCTTATGAGATGAAGAAATTAGAGGAATGCATACACAGTTAACCTCTGAGATCTGTATCTGCAATCTGTAGATAAGTATTCTCCATGGCATACAGACACAGATGCAGCCACACACAGTAGTATCCAACAGGGGCATAGATATTTCATAGCAGACAAAATGTATATTGGGAAAAAAAATTCACGTGGAAATAAAACAAAATCTTTTTACCTTACAGGACAATTTTGAAACTGGAAGACTCTTCTGAGCCATGATAGCTTGGAAAAGTATCCAACATGTTTTATGCTCCATGCCTGGTGCTGCCTCCTCTCCCTGTCATTTCCACCACGTCTGCCTTAATAAACATCCGCAGTCCTATCTGTCTGGGCGTCTGCTTCCTGGAGGACTGGCTCACACCCCATATCAGGTGTGACTCCTCATGCACTGTTCAAACCCAGGCAGATACTGCCTTGCTGGCCACAGAAGCAGGGTTAGGCTTTGGGTAGTGTTGACTGGGTGGGGCCTGAGGGGGCCTTCTGGGGTGGAGTAACATCCTATATCAAGCCATGGGTGAAGGTTGTGTTCATTCATTCTAGAAATAGTCACTGTGTGCATAGTGGCTGCCAGTGGTGTTTTGTAAGAAGAGAGACAGGAAGAGATCCGCATGAGGTGGCCAACTTCTTATGATAGGGAATAGAAGGGGGCCCCGCAGCAGCTATGGAGCCAGCAAGGAGCCCCACAGAGGCTCAGGGTTTGTCATAGCTCTTTCTCCACTAAACCGGCTGCCCCCAGGAGCACCAACTCCAAGTGGCTCTGAGGGAAGCTGAGCTGGGAGCTGACATTTCTCAGTCAGTCCTCTACCCCACACCATCTTTCTGTAATTTTCTTTCTCTCTCTCTTTTTTTTTTTTGAGACGGAGTCTTGCTGTGTTGCCAGGCTGGAGTGCAGTGATGCAATCTTGGCTCACTGCAACCTCTGCCTCCTGGGTTCAAGTGATCCTTCTGCCTCAGCCTCCCGAGTAGCTGGGACCACAGGTGCATGCCACCACGCCCGGCTAATTTTTTTTGTATCTTTAGTAGAGACGGGATTTCACCATGTTGGCCAAGATGGTCTCCATCTCTTGACCTCGTGATCCACCCACCTCAGGCCTCCCAAAGTGCTGGGATTACAGGTGTGAGCCACCACGCCCGGCCTGTAATTTTTTAATTACAGCACCTGCACACTTGTGGCCCACACCTGTGCTGCCCCCAGGCCAAGGTAGAGTGCATTAGTTGGTTCCAAAAGCTATCTTCCCTGGCTCCATGCTTCAATGCCACCAATGGCTGCAAGCATAGCCACCAAGTTCCACCTCACTCAGCTACAACCTGGCCAAAAATATCCATCCCTGCAGAGACTCATTGGTGCATTGAGTCCCTGATTGCTGTTTTCCAGAGGATCCTGGAGAGGATGGTTACAAGTGCTTTCTCCAAGATGGAGTTCCTAAGCTTCATGAACACAGAACTGGCTGCTGTGACAAAGAAGCAGAAGGACCCCAGTGTCCTTGACTGCAGGGCAAAGAGGCTGGAGGTCAACAGTGACAGGCAGCTAGATTTCCAAGAATTTCTTAATTCAAAATTGGCAGCCTGGCTGTGGCTTGCCATGACCCCCTCCTCAGACTGTCCTTCCCTAGAAGTGGACCTGAGGCCCCCTGGGCTTGGCCTCCACTCCCACACCCTTTCCTTGTACCTTCCTGTCATCATCACCTCCTCACAGCCACATGTCCCCTGCACCCAGCACACCCACCTCCTCAGGCAGGCCCCACCTGCGTGTAGTAATAAAACAATGTCACTTTCTTTAAAACATAAAAAAAAAGCTTTTTATTGTGAAAAAATTAAAGTGTGTAAGTCTAGACAGAGCAGCATTCTGATTCCCCACATAGTCATTGCCCTGCTGTCCCAATCATCCATTCATGGCTAATTTGCTTCCTCTATATCCCCACATACTACCTTCACTCCTCTATTTCTTCGAAGCAACTCCTAGGTATAATGTGATTTAATTTCTTCTGGTTTCAGCTAAGCAGAAAGGACTCCTGGAAAAACATACCATTATCACACCCAAAAAGTATCAAAAATGGCCTAATAAACATCATCAACTCTCTGACCAGTGGTCAATGAAGTCTCTCTAGTAAAAACATTTTTTTCCCTGGGAGCTTCTGATGCAGAGCCAGGCTCTGGACTCACGGCCACAGAGTGATACGGGTGCAGGCACAGCTACATAATTGGGCCCAGATATTTTAAAATCCTTTTTGTCCCACTATCTAAATGAATGTGGAGAAGGCCGAAATAAATGAGGTAAACAATGACAAGCTGGTTTCTAGAACCATTGGAATGAATGGACTGGAATCCTAGGGGAAGGTGGCCCCTGTACCAGGGTCTCAACAGGAAATATACGGTGCATTCAATTGGTAGGAGGCTACTGGAGGGATGGGATTATAAGCTGGTAGATAAGGTCAAGTGGGCACACAATTGTGACTGCCCCAGGACTACCAGCAGGGAAGCCAGTGCAGCTCTGACATCTGGAGGGCTGGTGGGGGCGAGCCATCATTAGCACCTGGAATGAGTGGGCTCTTGGCAGGAGCTGGGACACTGGCACAGGAACAGTCATGGCCAACCTGTGGCCGAGCGGGAAGGCACCCATGGAGGGGCCCAGGGAATAGACGCCCTGACCTCTCTCTTCCCCCACCCTCTCATCTCCTGACAGGGCATCCCACTGATTGAACTGAACCAGAAGTTAGAGGGCAAGGGAGCCCATGGCCAGATGTGGCCCAGGAGTGTCACTCCCACCCCTGCCCCTGCCTGGCACCAGGCATGGATCTGAAGGGGAGGTGAATAAAAGTGGCAGTGAGGAAGGTGGAGGAGGCACCAGAGGAGGGTGTCTTCGTTGCTTGGGTTGCCTTAACAAAATGCCCCACGCGGGGTGGTTTAGACAATAGAAGTGCATTTTCTCAAGGTTCCGGAGGCAGAGGCCTCAGGTCAGGAGCCAGCATGGCTGGGTTCTGTGGCGGCTTTTCCTGGGTTGCAGATGGCGCTTTCTCCCTGTGTCCTCCCATAGCCCTTCTTCAGACCCTCAATGGAGGCACCAGCCCTCCATTAGCCTCCTCTTATTTTAATGCACTGTATATTTGCTGTGGATACAGGGGACTACCTTCCCCTAGGATTCCAGTCCATTAGTTCCAATGGTTCTAGGAGAGGGAAGGCAGGTCGCTGTCCCTCCCTAAGCACCTCCCAAAGGCCCTAAGCACCTCCCAAAGGCCCCATCTCTGAAAAGCCACATCGTGGGGGGGGCAAGGCTTCACCATATGAACTTGGAGGGGACACCTTCAGTCCACGGCAGAGGGCAAATGAAGGATCTCTCCCTACATTAATTCATATAGAGGAGGAAGTGATCCTCCCACCTCAGCCTCCCGAATAGCTGGGACTACAGACATGCCAACAAGCCTGGCTAACTTTTACATTTTTGTAGAGACAGTGTTTTGCCATGTTTCCCAGCCTGGTCTTGAACTCCTGAGCTCAAGTGATCCACCCACTTCAGCCTCCCACAGTGCTGGGATTGCAGATGGGAGCCACTTCGCCCCACCCAGTTGAACTCTTCTCCCAAGCATGTTGCATTGTGGTGCTCGCAACTGCCCAACAGGACTCTCCTGGGTCATGCTGTTTCTGGCGATGTAGCCTGTTAATTGTTCTCATCTTCTGCTTTCAGGAAGTTAGTCCTCAAACTCACCTCTGTTCCTCAGATTGCAAATCCTTCCTTTTTGTTTTCAAAGTTCTCTCTTGCTCCTTGTCATTTAGATCTTCGCTTCTATTTGATTTCTCCTTCAATTTTTTTTTCCTGAGACAGAGTTTCACTCTTGTTGTCTAGGCTGGAGTGCAATGGTGCATTCTCTGCTCACTGCAAACGCCACTTCCTGGGTTCAAATGATTCTCCTGCCTCAGCCTCCTGAGTAGCCCGGATTACAGGCACCTGCCACTGTGCCTGGCTAATTTTTGTATTTTTAGTAGAAACAGGGTTTCGCCATATTGGCCAGGCTGGTTTCAAACTCCTGACTTCCAGTGATCCACCCACCTCAGCTTCCCGAAGTGCTGGGATTACAGGTATGAGCCACCTGGCCTCTCCCTCAATTTCTAATGGACCTTCTCTGGTGGTTTCTCCATAGTTTTGCATGTGATGCCACCCTTTTAAAGCATCTAAACATTGTAAACTTTGCTTATGTAAATGCCTCAAACTCTTAAGTCTCTAAATAGGGAAATTAATGTTTAGCCATCCATATAACATTATAAACATTTTAATTCAGGATATTAAGTTTACAATAGATGAGGTGTGTTTAATTACATATGCTGTAAAATTAAACTTTTGTTAAGATTTTTTAAATGTCAGGGCATGATGGCTCATGTCTGTAATCTCAGCACTTTGGGATGTTGAGGTGGGAGGATTATTTGAGTCAAGGGACTCGAGACCAGCCTTGACAACAGAGAAGACCCCTATCTCTACAAAAAAATAAAAGCATTAGCTGGGTGTGGTGATGCATGGCTGTAGTCCAAGCTACCTGACAGGCTGAGACAGAAGGATTGCTTGAACCTGGGAGGTTGAGGCAGTGGTGAGCTGTGATTGTTACACTGCACTCCAGCCTGGGTGACAGCAAGACAGAAGGAAAGAGAAAGACAGAAAGAAAGAGGAAGGAAGGGAGGAAGAGAGGGAGGGAGGGAGGAAGGGAGGGAGGAAGGGAGGGAAGAAGGAAACAATGCTCAGAAATATGCATAAATCTCAAAAGCCCCCACACCTCTCACTCTCATGGTCAATAGTTAAGAATGAGTAGCATTTATTACCACAAGTTTACTAAATCATTGCACTTTAATGGTCTGCAGGAATCACATAAAAAGAAACATGGTCAGCTGAATTTTTGGAGGAAAATATATGATTGAAGCCCATTACTAAGATGTCTATTAAGAGCTGTAGCCCTAGACTCAGGGTCAGATTCAGGCCAGCTGGGAGAGATTCTGGCTAAGAGAGATCTCACCTGTGAAGCTCTCCGTCGCCCCGTGGCTTGGCTCTGCCATCTCTAAATGAAGAGTTTCCTGGAATTCCAGGATGTGTAGGTCATAGTCTTGCCATAAAACTGGGAAGTCTGCAGTCATTATTTCTTCCAACAATGCTTTTTCTCCTTTCCCCATTCTCTCTCCCCCTGGGGCTCCCACGACATGTATATTGTTGTGATTTATGGTCTCCCAGATTTCTCTGAGGCTTTTTTCATTTTTCTTCGTTCTTTTTTCTCTCTGTTCTTCAGACTGCATAATCACTCACTCCATCTTTGTGTTTGGTGATTCTTTCGCCGGTTCAAATGTACTGTTGAACTCTTCTTGTGAATGTTTCATTTTAGGTACTATATTCTCAACTCCAGGATACCCACTTGTTTCTTTGTAAATCATTTCTCTTTATTGGTATTATCTATTTGGTAGGATATTGTCATCACATCATCCTTTGCTGCTTTAATCCTGGCTTCCTTTAGTCCTTTGAACCTGTTTATAATGGTTGCTTTGAGTCTTTGCCTATGAAAGCTAACATCTTGAATCTCTGGCAGGTAGTTGATATGGTTAGGCTTTGTGTCTCCACCCAAATCTCTTCTTGAAATGCAGTCCTTATAAACCCCACGTGTCAAGGGAGAGACCAGGTGGAGGTAATTGAATCATGGGGGCTGCTTCCCCCTTGCTGTGCTTGGTTCTCCTGATTGCGAATGAGTTCTCACAATAGCTGATGGTTTATAAGGAGCTCTTCCCTCTTTGCTCGGCACATTTCCTTCTTGCCACCTTGTGAAGAAGGTGTCTTGCTTCCGCTTCACCTTCCACCATGGTTGAAAGTTTCCTGAGGCCTCCCCAGCCCTGCTGAACTGTAAGCCAATTAACCTCTTTCCTTTATAAATTACCCAGTCTCAGGCAGCTCTTTATAGCTGTGTGAAAACGGACTAAATGGTCTGAGTTTGCTGTTGAAAACTGGACATTTTAGATAATCTATTGCAGGTGCTCTAGATACTTATTTCCTCTCCTGTGCAGTTCTGAGCATCTACTTACCTTGCCTAAACATCACTTATTTATTTCAAGTAAACACTGAAGGTGTCTCTTCCCACGTCATTATCTACTCTGCTTAATTTAACTCCTTACTTCATATGTAGAGTTGATGTTGCTGAATGCCTGCTGGATAAGTCAATAAAAGAAACCACTTTGCAATGATAAAATAACTCATCTAATTGAAAGTTTAACTGCAAACGTAAAAACCGAGTAAACACACATTTGGGCAAGTCTACAGTCATCACTGAACTTCTGGTATTGCTCTAGCATCAGCCCCCAGCTAATTGTTGGAAAAGGTCTTCTTTGTATGTGATAGATGAGGGTACATTCCAGGAATCCAAACTTTACACAAGTTCCTCAGATCTGGAGTTATTTATTTATGTGCCTCTTGTTTTTGCAAATGCCTTATTGGATACCCTATGTAAAGTTATGTGTGAGCAAGACAAACCCTAGCTTTTCAGAGAAATCAGTCATAATGAACTCGAAAAGTCATTATAGCTAATGAAATCCTAATAGCTTCAAAAAGAAACTTCCCAACCCCTACTCAGAGAGGCCTGATTCCCCCTTCAGTACTTGAAGGCAGTGGTCGGCAGAATAACAGCCCCCTCTGCCCAGATGTCTGCATCCTAATCTGCAGAATCTGTGAATATGTCATGCTACATGGAAAAAAGGGAATCAAGATTGTAAGTAGCTTTTTTTCTCTGCAGAGAATAGCACAATAACACATGAAATTATAATTACTTTGAAGACCCCATGAAGTTTCCTAAGCATTCATGATAATGATGAAAAATGAATAATAAAAATCAATAAAGAAATACGGTTATGTGCAAATTTTCTCATTTAATAAGACAAAGGAATGTAAATTAATTTTTTAAATACCAGTTAAAGATCCTTTCATTAAGAGGGATATCAATTTTTATCATAGTGAAGTCATTTACAAGTTGGTTTAATTGTTTAAAATGGTTTACTAAAATTATTTACCTGTTTCTGAACCATACTTTTTTTGAAAATACTGTTTTTAGAGCCCTAACTCAAATTTTCTTCCTCCCTTAAGAGATGAGGTCTATGTCAGTTTGAAAGGATGCTGCTAATGTTCAGAATACATGATGTAAAATGGTGCGAGAGATGAGGGCAAGGAGTTGATAGATTCCTTAATTCAATGAGTGCTTAGAGAGGATTGATGATATGCCAAGACCTAATCTATGTGTCGGAGAGCTAAAAATTGAAATATAGACATGATCCCTATGCTTATAAAGTTTTCTACCTCTGATGTTTCTTAAAGTGTGGTCCATCAAACAGAAGACAGATGATGAATCAGTTGACTAGCACTACATAATAAATCACCTCAGAAACTCAGTGACTTGAAAAATAATTATTTATCATTGTTCTATAAGTCAACTAGATTATTTGGCTGATCTCACTTGGTCTCACTCATGTGTTTGTGGTCAGCTGGCAGGTTGGCAGGGAGCTAGATGGTTTAGGACAGCTTTGTATGCATTGGCTGTCCTCCGCATGATCTCTTATCCTTCAGCATGCTGGTCTGTGCTATTAAACTTGGACTCCCAGGGTCTAAGAAAATGAATATAAATAAGAATGACCTCTTGAGGCCCAGGCTCAAAAGCAGAGTGTCATTTTCACCACATTCTACTGGGCAAAGAAGTCACCAGGCAAGTTCAAATTCAAGGATAAATAGATTCTACTAATTGATGAGGGTAGCGAAAGAGCCATATTGCAAAAGACATGGCTAGAGAGAGGGGTAGGCAATTAGAGCATTTTTGTAATCAATCTAGGTGGCTTGTCAGTTTTAGTAGAGAATGCGATGAAACCATTTTGTTGACCTACATTTGACAGATCTGAGGTGTGAAATTTCTTATGATCTCCACAGAAATCCCTTTCACTTCTTGGTCATTGTGGCCATACCTGGTGCAGAAGTCCTTGACAGTTTTCCTCAGCACCATTTCCTTACTTGAGAACATGTCTCATGGACCAATGTATTTTCACAACCCTTGTGTACTGGTTCCTTCACATTTGTCAGATTTCCATTTTTTATTCTACCTATCCTGAGTTTTATAGTCTCATTTTGGGGTATTTAAAAAAAAGAATCAATGGCTTCAAGTGGTTCATGAAAGTGAAAACCAGTGATGAAAACAGTAACAAAAATACCATAAGTCATAAACCTAAATAGTGAACAATAAGTTTATAACCTGAATAGTGGACAAGACTCAAAGGAGAATCCCCCATATGAATCTCTATATCTTGAAACATGCGGAAGATGTGATGGTGCTAATAGGGTACACAGCAATGATGAGCTAAACTTGGCTGATGCTAGATCCACATTTATTTGTCCTGTAGTGTCCTGCCCCCTATTCCCAGTCTACCTTGCTTTTGTCATGAATATTTGTCCTAAGTAGAGTTGATGGTGCTGCTGTTTTCATAATATTTTGAATAATACTAGAGACTGTTCAGATAGATGAATTTAGTCACCTTTTTTTTTTCCAGAACAAGCAACAAATAATGCTTTGCAAAAAGAAATGGATTTTTTTTCTAGTTTACCCACTGATTACAAGTGATAATTTAAAGGATACAAATGAAACAGCTAAATGAAGAGACACACAGGGCAAGGTTTGGAAAGGTCCCAAGCTCAATAAAATTGATTAATTTTGTGGCTAATGGTGAAAATCAATGCAAGAGTACACAGGCATTATTCAAACTTAAATTTCTTGTGTGGAAACTGTTACAAATCATGCTATCACACAGAAGCTATAAAACTAGCCAAGGCCAGGCACAGTGGCTCATGCCTATAATCCTAGCACTTTGGGAGGCCAAGGCAGGAGTATCACCTGAGGTCAGGAGTTCAAGACCAGCCTGACCAACATGGAGAAACCCTGCCTCTACTAAAATTATAAAATTAGCCGAATGTGGTGGTGCATGCCTGTAATCCCAGTTACTCAGGAAGGCTAAGGCAGGAGAACCACTTGAACCTGGGAGGCAGAGGCTGCAGAGAGCCGAGGTCACACCATTGCACTCCAGCCTGGGCAACAAGAGTGGAATTCTGTCTCAAAAAAAAAAAAAAACAGCCAAAATGGTGATGATACAGTATTGGAAGAGAAAATGAAGAATGAGTTAACAGCCAAATTCCTTTATCAGATAACCACCTTAGATGTCACTAGCATTATTGGCATATTGTTTATAATTACTATCCCGAGTGTGCTGGAGAGATGTCTCACATTACAGTTGGATGGCCCCACTCATGTGCAGACTTGGAATTGGTTCCTGGCACACATGGCACAAGGAAGAGTGGTTTACACTCCTTTTTTTTTTGGTCTGCTTGATCATTGAATTTTCACAGTTAAGCATTGTTTTGTG
Source organism: Plecturocebus donacophilus (assembly GCA_004027715.1). NCBI lineage: Eukaryota > Metazoa > Chordata > Mammalia > Primates > Pitheciidae > Plecturocebus > Plecturocebus donacophilus. The sequence goes on from PVKP010023671.1 coordinate 18,268, forward strand.
AGCCATAACACAGACTGAAAACAAGGCACCAGGATCTACAGGGATACAACCCCAATTGTGTTTGCATCAGGGAAGAGTGTGGCTGTTAAGATGTAAAAGGTGGCAGAGAATTCTAAATCTTAGAGACTAGCTGATGATCAACTAAATGTTTCATTTTCCTGATTGAATGTTGAAAGACATAGTGAAAATGGTAAATTCAATAATATTCTCTTAATCAGTCTCTGCCTACCCAAATCACTGTTTTCACTCATGTTCTTCATTCTTATGGTCAACTCCTTTCTTACCTTTCAGGGTTTTGATCATCTCACCTCCTTGAAACATTTTCTTCTCTCTGTCTCAAAGTCACCACTATCTCTTGGTTGTCCTCTGTCCTCACTAGATGCTCCTTTTCAAATCCCTCATTTCCCTGTGCTTGTAATATTTTAGAGCCTTGGGGCTTAGCATTTAGTACTTAGAAACATCTTTCTAAGAGATCTCATCTAGACTGATGGCTTTATGTAAAACCCAAGTTGATATTTCTTAAGTGGACCTATGTTCTGAACTACAGAATAACTCTCCATCTCCACTTAGACACTGAAAAGACATTTCATTTTAACCATCCCCAAAACTGAACTCTGGATCTCCACCCTGAACCTACTCCACTGACATGCAGCCTTCTCCATCTTAGTTAATGCAATTTCACCTTTTCCATTGCTCAAGCCAAAATTTGGGAGTCATCCTTAACTCATCTTCATTTCCCTAACTCTCAACCAAATCCCATCAGTCCTATCTTCAAAATATATCTAGAATCTGGACAATTTTCACCATTTCCGTTTTTAGCATGAGAGACTTCTGGGTCCTAATTATTCATAGGACCTATGACAGTAGCTAGGAGTCATGTAGAAAATATACACCTGACAATGAAAGGAGGCATGAGTGAATGAATGAATTACCAGGATCGAAATATCAAGAGCAAGTTAATTGACGGAATTATCCAGTTGCCAGTCACCCCTAATGAGACTCAATTTAATGAATAGTTTATGAGCACTTAGTATGGGTATGGTATGTAGTGTTTTCACTGTTATTGAAGTATAATTTACATTTAAGAAAATGTACCCAATTTCAGAGTATGGTCCAATGAGTTTTGACAAATATATATTCACATGTGCCATCAAGACATAAAACATTTCAATTGTCTCTTGTAAATAATTCCTTAATTCACCCTCAGCCCTGGACAGACACTGATCTGTTCTTTGTAGTTAATATGAGTTTTGCCTGCTTTAGAACTTTATGTGAGCATAATAATACAGTTATATACTCTTTTTTGTAGGTTTTTTTCATTTAGTTTAATGTCTCTAAGATTTGTCCATGATGCTGCATGTATTCATAGTTCATTTCATTATATAACTGAGTAGCATTCCACTGTATGAATATTGCATAATTTTTTTTAGATTCAGGGATACATGTGCATATTTATTTCCTGGTTATATTGCATGATGCTGAGGTTTAGGTATGAGTGATCCCATTACTCAGGTACTAAGCATAGTACCCAACAGTCAGTTTTCCAATCCTTGCCCCCTTCTCATGCTCCTAATAGTCCCCAGTGTCTATTGTTGCCATCTTTATGTCCACGAGTCCCTAATGTTTAGCTCCCACTTAGGAATGTGTTAATTCACTTAGGATAACAGCCTCCAGCTGCATTCATGTTGCGAAAAAGGACATGCTTTCATTCCTTTTTATGGTTGTTATTTTTACTTCTTATTTGTTTACTTTTAAACTTTTATTTTAGGTTCAGGGGTACATATGCAGACTTGTTATTGATATATAGGTAAACTGTGTTGCAAGGGTTTGGTGTGCAGATTGTTTCATCACCCAGGTTTCAGTAAGCATAGTACCATATACATAGTTTTTCAATCATCATCCGCCTTCTACCCTCCACCCTCAAATAGGCTGCCTTCTTTGTGTCCATATGTACTCAAAATTAAGCTCCCAATTATAAGTGGTATTTGGTTTTCTGTTTCTTTGTTATTTTGCTTAGGATAATGGCCTCCAGCTGCATTCATGTTGTTGCAAAGGGCATGATCTCATTCATTTTTATGGCTGTATAGTATTCTATTGTGTATATGTACCACTTTTTTTAAAATCCAGTCTAACATTGATGGGCATTTAGGGTGATTCCATGTCTTTTCTATTGTGAGTAGTACTGCATTGAACATACATGTGCATATGTCTCTATGGGAGAATGATTTATATCCTTTGGGTATATACCCAATAATGGGATTGCTGGGTCAAATGGTAATTCTGTTTTAAGTTCTTTGAGAAATTGCCAAACTGCTTTCCACAATGGCTGAACTAATTTACATTTTTACCTGCAGTATGTAAGCATTCAGTTTTCTCCACAATCTTGCCAATATCTGTCTGTTATTTTTGACTTTTTGATAATAGCTATTAAGGCTGGTGTGAGATGGTACCTCATTGTGGTTTTGATTTGCATTTCTCTAATGATTAGTTATTTTGAGCATTTTTCTTATGCTTGTTAATCACATGTATGTTGACTTTTGAAAAGTGTCAGTTCCTATTCTTTGCCCACTTTTTATGGAGGTTTTTGGTTTTTGCTTGTAAATTTGTTTAAACTCCTTATAGGTTCTGGATACTAGACCTTTGTGGGATGCTTAGTTTGCAAATATTTTCTTCCATTTTGTAGGGTGTCCATTTATTCTGTTGATAGTTTCCTTTGCAGTACATAAACTCTTTAGCTTAATTAGGACCCATTTGTAAGTTTTTGTTTCCATTGCAATTTCTTTTGGCATCTTCATCATGAAGTGTTTGCCCTGTCCTCTCTCCAGAATAGTATTTCCTAGGATGCCTTCTAGGGATTTTATGGTTTTGGGTTTTGCAGTTAGGTCTTTAATCCATCTTGGGTTAATTGTTGTATATGATGTAAGGAAGGGGTCCAGTTTCAGTCTTCTGCACATGGCAAGCCAGTTATCCCAACACCATTTATTGAATAAGGGGTCCTTTCCCCACTGCTTGTTTTTGTCAATTTTGTCTAAGATCAGATAGCTGTAGGTGTGTAGCATTATTTCTGGGCTCTCTTTTCTAAATTAGTTGTCAATTTGATACTCCCACTAGCACTTTATGAAATTTCCAATTGTTCCACACCTTTGGAATTGTCAGATATTTACCATTTTACTGAGCTGTAAGGATATTTCCTTGTGATTATATTGTGCATTTCTCTGATGACTAAAGATGTTGAGAATGTTTTTGCATGCTTGTTAGCCACCTGTGCATCTTTTTTGTGATGTTATTAAGTATTTTTCTTTTTTTTTTTTAGGTTGTTTGTTTTACTATCAAGTTTGTAAGAATTCTTTTTATATTCTTGATACAAATTCTTTGTTAGGAGTGTATTGTAGATGCTTTTTCCCAGTCTGTGTCTTGCCTCTTCATTTTCTTACAATGTTTTTTTGAAGAGTAGAATTTTAGTGCTTGCTTTGACAGCACATATACTAAAATTGGAATGATACAGGGAAGATTAGCATTGCCCTGCACAAGGATGAAGAGTAGGGTTTTAAATGTTCATAAAGTTCAGTTTATCTGTTTCTGATAGAGTGATTTTTATCTGTTATCTAAGAAATCTTTGCTTATTGTAAGGTAGCAAACATTTTTCTCCTCTATTTTCTACTAGAAGATTTTAGTTTTAGCTTTTACATTTAGGTCTGTGACTTTCAGCACATTAAACACAGTAGTCCCTTCTTATTCATGCTTCTCTTTTTGCAGTTTCAGTTATACGTGGTCAACCACAGCCCAAAAATATTAATTGGAAAATTCCAGTAATAAACAATTCATGCATTTTAAATTGCATGCTGTTCTGAGTAGCATGATCAAATTTCACACTGCTCTACTCCCTCCTGCCTGAGACATGAGTCATCCCTTTGTCCATCATTGCCAGGCTGGACGTGGTACCTAGGTGTTAGTCACTTAGTAGTCAGTTGCCTTGGTTTTCAGATCAGCTGTTGTGGTATCCAGTGCTGTTGTTCAGGTAAGCCTTATTTTACTTAATAATGGCCCTCGATCACAAGAATAGTGAAATCTATGTCAGTCAACTCATTTTATCTCCTCACATAGGCATTATATCATCTCATATCATCACAAGAAGGGTGAGCAGAGTATATTAAGGTATTGAGACAGAGAGAGAGGAAGGGAAAGAGATTGAGATAAATTTTATGACCATACATTGTTCTATTTTATTATTAGTTATTGTTGTTAATCTGTTACCATGCCTAATTTATAAATTAAACTTTATTATAGGTGTGTATGTATAGAAAAATATAGTATATATAGGTTTATTATTCACAGTTCTAGACATTCATGGGAGTTCTTAGAATGTATCCCATGAATAAAGAGGAACTACTGTAGGCCATTCCATTGTCTCTTTTGCTTGCTGTTACCATTGAAGAGTCTGCAGTCATTCTTTTCTTGTTTTTCCTGTATCTTTTTCCCCCCGTCTGCCTTTACTTTTTTGTTTATTTTTCGCTCTATTATTGGATTTCACAATCTTATCATTTTTTGCCTTTGTTTGGTTTTCATTGGATTTATCCTACTTGATAGTGTTCAACTTCTTGGGTACATAGGTTCATTTTTATAAATCCATATCGGACATTTTTAGCCATTATTTCTCCAATTTTATTTAACACTTGGCCCAGGACTGCAATTATGTGTGTTTGAAACTGCTTCCTATTACCCAAAGATCACCAAGACTCTGTAATTTTCCAGCCCTTTCTTCCCTCTCTGAACTTCAGTGTGAATGGTTTTTCTATTACCATGTCTCCGTTTTCTGATCTTCTCTTCTGTATTTCTTAATATGCTAATCCATTCCTAATAGTTTCTATTTGTCTTCTCATTATGTCTTTTTTTTCCTTTAGCTCTTAAACTTATTTATAATAGCTGTTTTAAAGTACTCATCTGCTAATATTATAATCCCTGTCAATTCTAGATCTACTTCTATGGACTAGTGAATCATACTTTTCTGCTGCTTTGTGTGCCTAATCATTTGATATTAGATGTTGAATGCCAATAGTTTTACATTTTGCAGATCAGCTTGATGCTTGAAGGTTTGTTTTTATGCTTTCTTAAGGCGGATTGAGATTAAATTTTAGGTTTATTTTATTTTGAAGTGTCTACTAAATGCTTTGATTATTCAATAAAATCTCTTACTCTGACTGTCTCCCATTATGTGTGAGCCTCAGGAGTTATTTGTATTACAAATCCCTCAGCAAGTTGTTCTTTCTCATATGGTTGTTATCTGACCAGTCCCATGGAATCTTATTCTTTGTATGCTTGTTAGTATCATTCAAAGACTCAGGTGGACTCCTGTGCCAATTTCTAGAGCTTTTCATATTTGTGACTTCTCCTCTTCAGTACTCTGCTCTGCTCAATCCAAATACTTTGGCCTCACTGAACTCTGATCTTCATCTCCTCATCCTGATGAGTCTACCTTTCTCTTCTGAGATTCTCTCTCTCTGTGCTAGGGTCCTGGAAATGCCTCCAGACATATACTTGGAGTAATTGGTGATCTCACCTCATTGGTTTTCCTTTTTCACTTATTATAGTCTTGCATTGCTCATTGCTCAATCTTGAGAAACTATTGCTTCGTATATATTTTCCAGACTTTTAATCATTTATGGTAAAAAAGCAGGTCTGAAACCAGTTGCCTCATCATGGCTAGAAGTGTAAATCCTTCAGCTTATAATTTTTGAAATAGACTTTGCTTCTTACCTCAGAAGGGTAGTTGTGAAATGCACATGTATAACAACCTCTGGCTTAGCCTGCCCCCTTTTTGAGGCTGCCTGTATCATTCACAATTGTTTGGTGCCCCAAATATCTTAGGTATGGAACAAATACATATATTTGGTACAAATTATTGTTAGTCTTATTTTTTCTTTCTCTTTTACTTTTCTTTTTTGTGCTTTCCCTCTCTTTTTTCCACTTTCATCATACCTCTCAATATTCATGCTGTGATCTTTGGGTCTGTTGAATTTTGCATTTCTTCCTATTTACTCTCTCTTTTTGATGACTGGCATCTGGAAAATCTTGTTATTCCATTCATTAGAACTTTTAGATGTCTCCCATTCCAAATCCACTGAGAGTTCATATTTTTAAAGAAACTCAGAAGGGGTAAAAGATGGACTAAGTGGGTATACAACAGGGTTGACTGGAATATAAACCATGGAGAAGCTAACCAGATCTGTAAAGCTGTATTTGTGATGTAAAGAGAGTAAACTTAATGTAGAATTGGGCAACACATTACAGCAGCCACTAGCCACATATGACCATTGATCATTTGAAATGTGGCCACTGCCACATGTTAATATTGGTATGATAATATTTTGTATGTATTGAATCATAAAAATTGTTAACATTATTTTCATTGATTTCTTTTTACAATTTAAATGTGGCTTGGATTATATTCCTGTTGGGCAGTGCTAATCTAGAAAGCACAGGAGAGGGGAAGGAAAGGAAATAAGGTTTTAAGAAAGACAATGCAATGACCAGTCTGCATTTTAGAACTGACTTTCTGACAGTGTGCAGAGAACAGACAAAAGAAAAACAGTCTGAGGGCAAGGAAGGCAGTTAGACTACTGTGACAGCTCGGGAAAGGCATGATTTGTCATATTCGGTATCACAAAAGTTGTATTTCTGTTTGATAAAATTGTCATTTACTACATTAGTATTGAGAAGCAGAATACAAATAAAACAAAAAATAGGCTATACAAAGAGTATTTGCATGAATTTGCTTTGGAAAGAAAATACCCAGCATTACACACCTGTATATACATACTGATACCCCCTGATATTCATTCCTGACTGTATTTTCACCCAAGGCTAGACTAACACAGCCTGGGAGAACATGGCCTTCCATGGATTGACACCAACAAGTCATTTGAGAATGGTGGGAAGAAACTGTCTCTCCTGGGAGCTCTACTACTTACCAACTGTGTGTTCCTGGGCAGGTTGATTAAACTCTGTGGCTCACTGACTTACAAGGAAAACAGCTCATCCTTTAGGTTTGGTGGGAGATTAAAGGCAAAAACTTTAAAAGTATGGAAACCTAAATAATTAATGCTAGAAAATTTTAGGTATGCTTGTTATTATAGGCCACAAAGAAAACAATCCTTATGCATAAGAGAAGAGGGTTGACTATACATTCACTCCTTGGGCCTGGATGGTGAATGTGTGACCCACTCACATTTGGCAGGATGGTTGCTCTACAAGGTGTGAAGCAATAAACCACCCCCAGAACTTCCCAGTATTTTTCTGCTCAGGGAAGTTTGGAATGCTCCAGACAGCATGTCCTCCTTACCTTCAATTACCTTTGAAAAAAGGCTGAGCTAGATAAAGGGAAGCAGCCCAGGCTGTCTGAAGGTTAAGTAAATTAGACCTCCTTTGGCTAACATGCTGGTTATCTGGCCACACAGGTGTTCTGAGGCCTTTCTTTCCCTCACTGGGAGTTTAGTATCACAAGGTTGCCAGAATCAGAGTCTAAACTTAAACCAATATTTAACTCCACTGCAACTTGATTAGAAGCATCCAAGCGTGGCATTTTTACTTTCAAATGTGCAAGGTTTCTGGGGGAAAGTTGAATCAATGTTATGTAATGCATTGCTAAATCCAGGACACATGGAATTATTTCTCAGTGAGATTCCATCTTGGCTTTCAATGCCATGAGGTGGTAGGGTGAGGACTCTCAATGCTTCATTACCATTTGAACAATTTCTTGCCAAGCCTAAAATCCTGAGATGTGAGGAATAATAGAGGCTGGTAGAAAGTAGGGTTTTGATGCAATCTCCAATCTGGCTCTGGTGTTTGAAGGTTTCCTGTGTATCCAGAGCATTGAGCTGCTCCCAGCTCACATCAATTATGTCTAGGAATTCAAGCAACACTGGGTGAATTTTCTTTAAACTCTGAGTATCATATGGGCTCAAATCGTCTATAGAACAATGGTCACCACTAGGGACTAAACTGAAAAATGCCCATTAGAATTTAAAATTTACCAAAACAAAGTGAATACTTGAGTAGTTATTTTCTGTAATATGGAAAGTGGCAAGAAAGGGATTTTTTAAAAATCAAGTATTAGAAAAAAAAATCTGTCCAAGTATTAGTGTCATCCACATAAGTACCATCCAAATCTCATGTTGAAATTTTTAGCCCAGCATTTAATATTTGACACATGGACTATTCATGAAAGTAGGAGAAACACTATATAACAAATAATCTATTAGTTAAGGTAATGCTAATTGATATAACCCTTAGGTTTAAAATAATAGTTCATTTATTGCTCATGTACAATTTAAAATGGATGGCTGTGATTGTCAGGTAGTGTTCCTCTAAGCAGGGAGCCCAGGTTCCTTCCGTCTTGTACTTCTACCAGCTTCAACACATGACCTTTAAGGATTTGTGCTTATCTGCATCAAGTCACAGAAGGCATGGCACATGGAGGACCATGTGCGGGGTTTTTAGAAACAGGACTGGACAAAGGTGCACATCCATGCACTCAAATCTCATTAGCTGGAAAATTGGTTACATGACCCCATCTCCCTGCAAGGAAGGATAGAGAATAAAGTCTAGTTCTATTCCCTGTAGAAAGATGCTAGCAACTCTGCCACACATACTATATAAATAGGTGCTTCTATATAGTACATTGTGGTCTGAATGAAACAGTGTGGTTTATGAAATTTCACAACCCACCTTAAGAGTTCAGCAGGATTATGTATAGAGGAAGTCATTCATCCAGAGCAGTTGTAATAGATGGCTTATTATGTATCATTCTTTTCTTAGCTTTTATAAATTTGAGAAGTCGAATCTTCCTGAGCTATTATAAAATTCGAACTTATTTTAGTTTACAAAATATCCCCACAGATTTTACTCTCTATTTCAGAATTTGGTGACTATTGATACTAATTCTTTAGACTACATTAAACAAAGGTCACCCTAATTATGGATTAAATTTTGTACCACGTAAAATGCTAACTTAGAAACTTTGTGTGAATTTCTTGGTAACTCACACAAAATGTAAATGACTTCATGGTAAAACCAGAGTAAACAATGACCCTCATAGGATATGACTCTGAGACCAACATAGCATTACCATGGCTAAATAGTAGAGAGATGCGTGATTTCTGTTCTTAGAAGCTTCTGGGTTTTTTTTTTTTTTTTACATGTTTTGAATAAAAGAAGTTTCAATAACTTTTTACTTATGAGGTTGTGGAGACAATTATTATTGCAGCAATTATGCAAAATAAATTGCTTTGCTCTTCATATTCATTCTCTCATTTGTTCAGTCATTCATCAGAGCTGTGTTGAAGACCTGCTGTGCATCAAGCATTGGGCTAGGTGCTAGGATGTGATAATAAGGCCCTGAGCATTCCAGCCTTCTCTGAGTTTATAATCTACAAACGATCAGTCTCAAGTGAGGGAAGTTCTAAAGTGAAGCTTTCGGCTGGGTGCAGTGGCTCACACCTGTAATCCCAGCACTTTGGGAGGCCAAAGTGGGCAGATCATAAGGTCAGGAGTTCAAGACCAGCCTGACCAACATGGTGAATCCCCATCTCTACTAAAAATACAAAAGTTAGCCGGGGGTGATGTCATGCACCTGTAATCTCAGCCACTCAGGAGGCTGAGGCAGGAGAATCGTTTGAACCAGGAGGCAGAGGTTGCAGTGAGCCAAGGATATCACACCACTGCCCTCCAGCCTGGGTGACAGAGTGAGACTCTGTCTCAAAAGAGAGAGAGAGAGAGAGAGAGAGAGAGAGAGAGAGAGAGAGAGAGACAGAGAGACAGAAGCTTTCTTAGAGGGAACAAGGGAACCAAGTTAACCATGGCTGGAGAAGACTGCCTGAGGAGGGGATGAAAGGCTGATTAAGTGGGAATTTGCCATGGTTCCCATCCACGGATCCTTCCTTGTGCCTTCTGTTTTTATTTTAACAGTTCCCTTGCCAAACTTCCTTGAACTTCTCTTGTACATAATAATTTTGTTGCTTTTCTCTGTACCAATAAACTTTCCAGGGGATTGAATTATTTTTGACCACTTTTGACCTATGAATGTGACAATTTCAATAACTCAACCTATAGCTGTGACACTTTCAGGCTAAAAGGTTCTGGTCTCTTAAAATTATGGTATCACATTGTACCCTTTTTAACATTTATTGTAAGCAATCCATCATTAACTAAAAACATCTCCATTATTTTCAGTCAAACAATTCCCTTTCAGATTATTTTTTCTAAACCATTTTCTTCCAAGTTGAATCATATATTTTTTTCTCTTATTCATCATTTCATCTGATAGCGGGGTCACTGATTCTGCCTCCAAGCTTTTGGCTATACCCCCAATTCCTTTTCTTAGCTTGTTTATTCTTTCCTCCATGATATTGTTGAGAAATAAATCAGTTCTATGGACTATCAAAATAACAAATCAAATGCTTTTCCAGAAGGTATGAGTTCTCTTGAAGGATTCCTTCTATTTCACTGTTTTTGAGGTTAAGTCAAGGTTATACAAAAATGGCATGAGCTGGTAGCTGTTAGTATTAATTTCTAGGACTGCTATTACCAAATTTGTGAAAACAATTTAGTTTCACACATGCCCACAGACATGCACAGAGAATTATAAACTTAAAAAGGGATAGAAACACTAGAACTTTTACTATAATGAAATTAAAGTGATTTTGAGTATTACGTAACCACATATCTACCCCCTTTCTCATCTTCCCACAACTACTGTGGAAAATTTACCTACTCTGTCAACCTTGGTTTATCTATGATTAAAATTGGAAATATATCCTTGGCCCTTTCTTTGCATGCAGTTTTTCCATGGTTTCAAAAAGATAAGGTTCACCTATAAAAGGACCTTTTGTCGCTATCTGGTTCTGTGTGGAACCTGACGGAACTGCTACGGTGAGTCGAGAACATGTTTTCCAGGCCTAATTTATGAGAATTTATCCATTTTCCCCCAGCGGTCTAAATGAACTAGGACTTGCTGATCTTTTAAAAACTTAGCCAGATTCAATCATGTTTTTAATTCCGTGTAGATGCTGCTACTCTGGACACTTTCACTGCTGCTGGGAGCAGTAGCAGGTAAGAAAAAATATGAATGTGGAGCTGGGAAAGATTCACTGTTCCACATGGTCAGGAGGGCTATGGCAGCTGAATTCAGGCCGCAATAATAACAAGAAGCTTTACCTCAAGGAGTAAAGTACAGGAGATGCATAAGAACACAGGTATGTGGAGTAGGGCTGTCAGTCACAATCTAAGATGCCCAGTTAAATTTGAATTTCAGATAAACAACAAATATTTCCCATAAACAATAAATATGTGGCATATTTATACTAAAACATTATCATTTATCTGAAATTCAAATTTTCTTGTATTTGATTTGCTAAGTCTAGCAACCCTGACATTAAGCCAAGTTAGGAGTTTGAACCTTGGCTGCATTTAATAAATATAAATATGGGGTTATATGTAAAGTATATAAGCATTTCCAATATTATATATTTATATCATATTCTATTATATAGATATATGTATCGCTATATTAAAGATATATAAAGATACGCATACACACCACCTACAACTGTGTTACCCTGAGCAAAATTCTTGACTTTTCTGTGCTTCAGAATCTTTGTCTGCAAAATGGGGAGAGTAGGATTTCCCCTCTCCTAGAATTATTGTAAGAATTAGGTCAGATTAGTAAATCATCCAGCCCAGCACCTGGCACATGGTAAGATTTTGAGAAAGTCAGCCCCCACAACAGCTACTACTCTTACTCCTACCATTAATCTGGATTTATCCTCCTTAGAAAAGAAAATCCTTCTTTGGGTTGAGTGACATTCAGGCCTAGAGTTGGGTTAAACCATGGATTTTTGGTTTGGTCATTTGCGAACAGCTGCCTCACAGGAATGAAGATGACCTGCAGTACAACAACGATGGGGACATATAGTTTTGGCCTTTCCATAAAATTTAAGATCTCCTTTTAAAGCCCACAGCTAAATGGTGGCTGTAAGAAGTTAAGGCTTAGGGACGCAGGACTGTCCCTTTCTTGAACACCTATGGCCCAAGGAAGATATCTGAGTTGAGAGGCTAAAAGGAGTCCCAGATTGGGACTGGGCAGAGACACAAGGGGAGTGAAGTGATCCTGTGTGGTAGAATTGAGGAACAGCAGCCTGTCTGCAATAGGTGTGTTGTTTTTTGAAGCTGTTTTGTGAGTGTGTGGCTTAGGAGGGTGCTGAGAGTCGTAGAGGAGGAAAGTCTACCACACAGTATAATTTAACTTCTGTATTGGAAGAGAAATCGTTAAAAAGAGTATGCTTGTAAAACTAATATCCTTCTGGGGGATTGCAGGAAAAGAAGTTTGCTACCCAAGACTTGGCTGCTTCAGCGATGATATCCCATGGGCAGGCATTGTGGAAAGACCCCTTCATATATTGCCCTGGTCTCCAGAAGATGTCAATACCCGCTTCCTCCTATATACTAATGAGAACCCAAACAACTTTCAAGTAAGACCTATCACTGTGTTTAGAACCAAGTTCCACCTGTTTTATGTAATAAGGATACTGAATATTCAAATTCTTAAGAGAAAAAAAATCAGGCTGTGAAATTTGCATCTTTGTAGATATTCAGGGCACTGAGCTTAGATATTATATAATGTAAATTGTTTATAAAAGGTTCATTAACTTCATATTATTTTTTTCTTCCTCTATGATATTTAATAAATATGATAAATATGAGGTTATATTTAGATATGTAAAGTATATAAATATTCCCAATATATATATTTATATAATGTCCTATTATATATTACATAATGTCCTATATATTATATAATATTATATATTATAATTTATATAATATCCTATTATATTATATATAGGTATCTCTATATTAGATAAAGATATATAAAGATACACACACACACACACACACACACGAAACCTTCCATTGTATGAATAAAAGATCATTGTAATCATTACAAGGTTGTAACAGCCTATTATCCCAAGTTGAACAACTGCAAACATGTTGTGATGACTGGGAAATGGCAACATGGTGATGATTGTGAATAGTGTGGTTGTAATGGGAGAATCATTATTCACAAGGATCCTGAATCCTAGCACTCTTCTACTTACTGCCTCCCTCCACGTACAAATGGTTCTATTGACTACTGTAAGAAACTGACATGAAACACTTTTCTGTCTAAACAGTTACTTGTTGCAGATCCATCAACCATCAGTAGCTCCAATTTCAAGACAAATAGAAAAACTCGCTTTATTATTCATGGATTCATAGACAAGGGAGAAGAAAACTGGCTGTCTAATATATGCACGGTGAGATATGGTCATCTCTCAAGGAAAGGTTGTTTCCAAAGTGACAACAACTGGTAAGGCACTGGTCCCAACCAATGAGGACAAGTGCTGGTGCCCACAGCCCTGGAGGATCTTCAGACCCCTGCTGGCCTGGAGGTCCTAGGGGAGGTCGAGGAGGTGGTCGTGGGAAGAGGGGGCTTAGGATGGTCAGAACAGTGAGGCTGGCAAGCATTTGGTGGATATAGGCAGTGGTTATTTAATAACTGATACAGAGGTGTTTCAAAATTTTAGCAACAGATGCTGTCATACTGATGCACACCAGCTGGTCACAGGCCCCTGTTTTTTTCATTGGTTTTTAATTTGAAGCACTAAGAGGTCTCATTTTGCCTGAACAAATTATTTTCCTTTGATTTTCACTTGCTACTTTTTGATCTCCTCTGGTAGCAATAACTTGGAAAACTGTGTAGGTTCTTTATTTTGGCTTCTGTTGTTTCAACAGCAGTGAGCCTGTTTTCTTTAATTTGCCTTTGGCCATGTGTCCTGTCATGAAGAAGAATGAAAAGACAGAAAATCAAATAGAATAAATTTTCCTAGTAACTGCTAGTGCTTGAGGAACAGTATTGTTGATTTCATTTATTCAAATATTTATTCATGTATTCATCAAATTTTTTTGACCTACTGTGGCACAGAGGGAGTAGTCCTTTCTTCAGATGTGTCAGGAAGAAAGACACAAAGTCCTCCTAAGTCCAGAATTTCACATCTGCCTGTGGCTCAAACCAAGTCAACTCCAGAACATATACATTGATCATGAAGACAGATGAGCACCCTAGAGTCCATATACTTCACATGTTTAAACACAAGCAGTAAAACCACAACTTGTCTTCCAAAATAACTTAAAGCTGATGATTATTGGAGGGAGGGTAGTAATAGATTTTTATTCAACAGCAAAGGAAAAAATGTGATTCTCAGTTCAAAAGGAATATAGCTTCCTTTGATGTGGCTATGCCATTTATTTCTAAGATCCCAAAGGCAATTGTGGGTTTTTTGTTTGTTTGTTTGTTTGTTTTGTTTTTGTTTTGTTGTTTTGTTTTGTTTGCATTGATTTGGCTTTGACAGCACTATTGCTTTGAGATGCAGAAACAAGTGGTTTAAAATAGAAAGATAAAGATTCAACATTCCAGTCCCAACTTTCTCCTTAGCTAACTATGATTAGCAAATCTTTTCCCTGCTTTGGATTTTTCCTTTTGAAAATGAAAAAGTTAGAGATGATTTCTAAGATTGTTCCATTATTCTCAAATTCTTTTTGGAAAAAAAAAAGAGGACATATATAAACACACTCAGACAACAGAATTCTTTCCAGAATTAACCTCCATGAAACCATAATTAGCTGCCAGCAAACAAGGCTTTCAGTAGACATCTGGTAGACAATGTTTTCTTGTGAAATATTAATAACTCTTTAGTGATATACAATAAAACACATTCAACCAAAAAATTTGATTAGTCTTTCCATTGTGGAGAAACTTATTTATCTTCAATGTATTTATATAAGGGGTCCTAAAATTATCTTTCATTCATTCACTAAATATTTATTCAGCACATACCGTGTACCAGAATTTGTTCTGGACACTCAGGCTATACCAGCGGACAAGGCAAACATGTCTTTGGGTGCATTCTGGTAAGGGACAACATAGTCTTATGGCATTTAAGATGACCTAATGAACAACTCATTGTGCCACATTTTTATACATTTTTTTCTTGAATTAAATGTCTCTGTATCTGCTACAGTAGAAATCCCAACAATCTAGTTCCCACTCCAGTCTGGAGATGATGTTAAACTTTAGCAGAGATTATATATCTATAACAGATTATAAGTTTTATCAGTTGCATTGGGGTTAAAATGATAACATGTCAGTCAAGCAGGGAATTTATCCTCATCCTCCAATATGTTCATTAGTAATTAATAAAGATCCTGAATTATTTACCCATTTATTATGCCCCTTCCACCAGAACCTGTTCCAGGTGGAAAGTGTGAATTGTATCTGTGTGGACTGGAAAGGTGGCTCCCGAACTGGATACACACAAGCTTCACAGAACATCCGGATTGTGGGAGCAGAAGTGGCATATTTTGTTGAAGTTCTTCAGGTAATTACCCTTGGATTGTATGAAAGCCTATACATATGGTTTTCCAGATTGTCTTTTCAAAAAAAAAAAAAAAGCCTGTAGATTTAATCATAGATAAAGACATTTGTCTACTCAGATATGATGTTTCCCTTGGTTACAAAGAAAAATATTTTAAAAATCTAGCTTTGGGTTTCACCAATAACCCATTATGTCAATAACCTAGCTTTTTTAAATTGAACTTATTCAACCAATTGGTAGGTTGTTTATAATAAATTCCACGAGTATTTGTTTTAATGTTATTGGTCATTACCAATGTCAACCTTAAGATTAACCTCATTTTGTTTGATTTCTTAAGAGAAGCACAGTGATAACAAGCTAACCTCATTTAGTAACAGAAAATGTTTACTTGAATGTGGTTAAATAATTGTTTTCATTTTTACTTTCTAGTCCAAATACTTGCTTCATCATCTCTGGATAGCAACTCTTCATGTTCATTAAGTGTTCTCTCTCCATAGTAAAACAATAATATACAGCCCTACTTCTACCAGATTAAAACTTAAATCCATTTCCAATTTTCATTATAACTATTTAAAAAAAACATGGAAGTCAAGTGCTTTGCAAAGGCAGTGTATCTTCTTGACACTGAAGTTTTGAAGGTTCTCCCTCTGATCCTCTCATGAATTCGACAATACATTCATGTACTACATAAGGTTGTGTAGGTCAGTGATGGACCTCAGATATGGTGGAGGTCCCATAAGATGACAATGGAGCTGAAAAATTCCAATTGCCTGTAGCTATCATGGCACAACAAATTACTCATGGATTTGTGGTCATGCTGGTGTTAACAAACCTACTGCACTGCCAGTTATATAAAAGTCTACCACATATAATTATGTACAGTATATAATACATAATCATAATAAATGATTACATTAAGGTTTACACATTTACTATACTATACTTTTTATCATTATTTTAAAGTATACTCCTTCTACTTATTAAAAAAAGGAAAAGTAGGCCAGGCGTGGTGGTTCACACCTGTAATCCCAGCACTTTGAAAGGCCAAGGCAGGTGAATCATGAGGTCAAGAGTTCAAGACCAGCCTGGCCAACATGGTGAAACACCATCTCTACTAAAAATCCAAAAAGTTAGCTGGGCATGGTGGCACATCCCTGTAATCCCAGCTACTTGGGAGGCTGTGACAGGAGAATCACTTGAACCTGGGAGGCAGAGGTTGCAGTGAGCCGAGATTGTGCCATTGCACTCCAGCCTGGGCAGATAGGGAGACTCCGTCTCAAAAAAAAAAAAAAAAAAAAAAGTCAAACAGCCTTAGGCAGATCCTTCAGGAATTATTCCAGAAAAAAACCTGTCATCATAGGAGATGACAGCTTCATGCATGTTATTGCTCCTGAAGACCTTCCAGGGAACAAGATGTGGAGGTGGAAGACAGTGATATTGATGATCCAGACCCTGTATAGGCCTTAGGCTAATGCAAGGGTTTCTGTCTTAGTTTTTAACAAAAAATTTTGAAAAGTTAAAAAAAATTAACAATATAAAAATGCTTATAGAATCAAGATATAAAGAAATAAAATATTTTGGTACAGGGATACAATGTGTTTGTGTTTTCAGCTAAGGGTTATTGCAGAAAGTTAAGAGTTATTTAACTTTTAAGTTAAAAAAATTATTTTTTTATTTAAAAAAATAAAAATTGCATAAAGAAAGAAAAATATTTTTAAGTGAACTTAGTGTAGCGCAAATGTATAGTGTTTATAATGTCTTCAGCAGCGTGCAGTAACATCCTAGGCCTTTACATTCACTCACCACTTACTTGATGTCTCACCCAGAGCAACTTCCAGTCCTGCAAGCTCCATTCATGGTAAGCACCCTCTACAGGTGTAGCACTTTAAAATCTCTTTTTTTTTTTTTTTTTGAGATGGAGTCTTGCTCTGTTGCCCACACTGGAGTGCAATGGTGTAATCTTAGCTCACTGCGACCTCTGCCTCCCGGGTTCAAGTGATTCTCCCACTTCAACCTCCCAAGTAGCCTGGATTATAGGCACCCACCACCATGCCCAGCTATTTTTTTTTTATTTTTGTGGAGATGGGGTTTCACCATATTGGCCAGGCTGGTCTTGAACTCCCGATCTCAGGTGATCAGCCCACCTCAGCCTCCCAAAGTGCTGGGATTGCAGGCATGAGCTGAGCCACCACGGCCAGCCTAAAATCTTTTATACTGTATGTTTTTTAAGTTTGGATATATTTGGATACACAACTAGTT
>PVKP010023672.1:0-14281 GCA_004027715.1 Plecturocebus donacophilus
TGGAGTGTGGTGCAACTACTGCAACCTCTGCCTCCGAGGTTCAAGCTATTCTGCCTCAGTCTCCTGAGTAGCTGGGACTACAGGTGTGCATCACCGCATCCAGCTTATTTTTGTATTTTTAGTAGAGAGAGGGTTTCACCATGTTGGCCAGGATGGTCTCAATCTTCTGACCTTGTGATCTACCTGCCTCGGCCTCCCAAAGTGCTAGGATTACAGGTGTGAGCCACTGTATGAGGCATAATAAATTTCAATAACTGGACTGTTGCAGTGGATACTGGATATCCTTGGATATTGCTCCTTGTAGGGGGAATCAGTTGTTCTGAAGATTTTGGTGTTTACCTTAAGATAATGAGTAGAAGCTTCTCTGTGACAACTGCATTTCACACTTATGGACACATTCCAGTAATATTAACCATGTGGCTCTTGTAATCTTAAAAAGTCCATATTGCAACCAGATGCAGTGGCTCACACCTGTAATCCCAGCACTTTGGGAGGCCAAGGCAGGTGGATCATGAGGTCAGGAGTTCAAGACCAGCCTGACCAACATGGTGAAATCCCGTCTCTACCAAAAATACAAAAATTAGCCAGGCATGGTGCTGTGCATCTATAATCCCAGCTACTCAGGAGGCTGAGGCAGAAGAATTGCTTGAATCCAGGAGGCGGGGGGTGCAGTGAGCCAAGAGTGTGCCACTGCACTCCAGCCTGGGCAACAGAGTGAGACTCTGCCTCAAAAAAAAAAAAAAAGAAAGTTCATATTGCTTCAGCAATGTTGTCAAGGGGGTTGCTAGAAAAAAAAAGGGAAGGGTGGCAGAACATCAATTTTCTTTAGGGTGGCAATAAACTCAGCTAAGATTGTATATTTCTCAGCTCCCTTGTAGCCAGGAGAGACCTTTGGCAATTCTGGCTAATGAGAAGTAAGCAGATGTTACAGGGTGGGGCTTCCAGGAAAACTCTTTAAAAGAAGACAGAAAAAAAATACTGGGGTCAGGGGAATAAATTGGCCTGCACATTTTATCATCTATTGTCCCATTTCTTCTCCCTGGAATGCTGTTGCAATGCTGGAGGTAGAGTCGCCATTTTGTAGTCATGCGGTGACTGTGAGCACAAAGGCACAAACTAAGCATGGAAGCAGATAGCTAAAAGAAACATCAGTTCTAGACGGTGTTGTGCAGCTGCCATACCAGTTCTGAATGGCTTACCACGGCAGCCCTTTACACGAGAAAAGCAAAGCCTCCAATTTGTGTAAGTCAATATTTTGGGAGTTTCTGTTACTTTCAGTCAAATCCAATCTAACTGAATCAGAGGTATTTTCAGTCTATGCTAGTGTTCGAAAGTATGGACTTTGAGGTCTGACAGACCTGCTGATATGTTGTGCTACGTGACCTTGGACATACTGCCTGACATTTCTCAACTTCAGATACTTCATTTGTAAAGTGGAATCAACGACAGTACTGACCACTGGATTGTTTTAAGAATAAGTTGATACATTTTAAGAGTGAATTAGCTCAGTGCCTGACACATACCAACAACTGATTAGATGGTAGAGTGAAATTGAAGTTGCTTTCCAATACAGACGGAGGGTGCAGAGTTATGTACAAGAAGTTTTCAAACTAGGGCACAGGCCAGTGTGGTGGCTCATGCCTGTAATCCCAGCATTTTGGAAGGCCAAGGCAGGGGGATCACTTGAGGTCAAGAGTTCGAGACCAGCCTGACCAACATGGTGAAACCCTGACTCTGCTAAACATACAAAAATTAGCTGGATGTGGTGGTGGGACCCGCTATTCCCAGCTACTCAGGAGGCTGAGGCAGGAGAATCACTTGAACCTGAGAGGCAGAGACTGCAATGAGCTGAGATCATGCCACTGTGCTCCAGCCTTGGTGACAGAGTAAGACCTTGTCTCAAAAAACAAAAACAAAAACAAAAAGCTAGGACATGATTTGGCAGCACTGTGTCTTGGACACTTTGAATATGATGCACCTTCTGGATTTCATTGTCAAGTGAAAGACCAGGGTAATCTGATGTTAAGTGGATCTGGCCGGGCCTACTCTCAGACTGGTATTCCCTCTCTTTGCCCCTTTCTAGGGGTCTATGCCTACAGATCATTCTAGGAAAACTACCCAACTCAACACATAGCCCGTCACTGGCTAAGGGGAACTCGATGGTTATGCAGAGAGAATAGGCTGTAATGCATCTTCCAAGGACATCCCTTGACTCAGCTGGTTGCACCAAAACTGGACATCCAACCCAAAGAGCCCATTTTGTAGGCTGGCCAGAGGCAGACCAATGGTCCCAGTAGGAAAGTTTCTTACCTCTGAGATGGCTGTTTCAAATGTTCTCATCTCTTCTTAGAACGTCTTCCCTTCCTAATTCTCATCTGATGATATTGCTTCTCAGATTGTAGTGAGAAAATAGAAGCAATTGGAGGAGAACTGATTTATTCTCCTAGAACTGAATCTCTGCCCCTTGGCTCTGCCTTCCTTGCTGTTCCTAAGGATGAACCAGGTCCGCTCCTTGCAGAGGAGGGCACCTCACCAGGGCACTGGGACTGTGTCCCCTTGCCACTCTGGAACATCACTTCTCTCTCTCCTATAGCATGACATCCAACTGTACCTTTCTTTTGGGTCATTCTCTATGCAAATGAGCTCTCATCATTCCATCTTAGCAACACACCTTCTCCCTTGAGCCTGAGCCCCTCCTTCCTCACTGCTGTGCTTCCCTTTACGACCACGCGCCTGGCCCGTCCTCACTGTTCTGAAAGTGCACTCATCAAGGTCACCAGTGACTCCTTTGTTGCCAAACCCAATGGCCAGTTCTCAGTCCTTGGTTTACCCAAACTTCAGCAGCATTTCACCCAAATGGTTACTCCCTTTTTGAAAAACTGTCTCCACTTGCTGTCTCCACTTGCTCTGTTATGGTCTGAGAAACAGACAATAACAAATATTAATACCTTTATAACATAATGTGAGCGCCATTATGTGAGGACTTTATTTTGTTTACAGCTATATTTCTAGCACCTAGAATGGTGCCTGTTACATATAAGGCATTCAGTAGATTTGTTGAGTGGATGAATCTAGATCGGAGGCCAGCAAAGTGCAGCCCACAGGCCAAATCTGGCCCATTTCCTGTTTTGTATATAAAGTTTTATTGGAACACAGCTATTCTCATGCATTTGCAGATTGTCTAAAGCTGTTTTCACACCACATCAGCAGAGCTGAATAACTGTGACAGTGACTGTATGACCCGAAAGGGCAACCATATTTACTACCTGGCCTTTTACAGCAAAAGTTAGCTGACCCCTGATTTACATAACTACTTACACTTCCACAACATGTTATGTGTGTAAGACCGTGACCCTACATGGCCAATGAGAGAACGTTCACATGGAAGAAACACAGCTGCCTCTTTCACGAGGAGCATTCTCAGGATTTGTCCATGGCCAAGGGCTCAGAAGGACTCTCTATGTTGAATAATAAAAGGGTGTGAGGTGAAGATGGAAGCCAAAAAAAAAAAAAAAAAGATTAACCCATATTAGTAAGAAAAACATTTCTTGTGCAACCATTTTATACCATGCACTTTGCATGTATATTTCACGCATGTGTCTATAATCCGGTGAGGCAGGCACTGTTGTCTCCATTTTGCAGATGAGGAAATGAAAGCACAGGCAAGTTAAATGTTTTGCTGAAGGTCACAGAGCTACACTATATCAGAAAAGGGATAGCTGACGCCAGTACCAGGAATAGACCCTGGGCCAGGGAGCAGCAGTGTAAACCACAAGCACACACAGGGGTGTGATGACATGCAAGTGCTTTCCCAGTCCGCCCATCCATCTTGGGAAACCAAGGCCTGGGAAGATGGACTGACTTGCTCAAGGCCACATGGTCGTAGTAAAGGGCACAGCAGGATTTGATCTCACATACTAGCTTAGACTCAGTTCCTTGCTACTCTCCAGTAATGCATAACAGGTCCTCAATGAAGAGCTGTCAAGCAAATAAATGAATCAGAATCAGATCTGCTGAACCCCAGCCAGTGCCTCTGCCTCTACGCTGAGAGGCCACCCTTCTAAGGTTCAGAGGGCTCGGCAGCATCTGCTTAGAGTAGAGCTGGCAAGGAGGGAGAGTCGTTGTCGCAGAAATTACTAGAACATTCCAAGATTTATTCGTTCTCTGTCTACATTTTTGTCTCTCTTGGGGCAGTGCCCATTTCCCTGGGGAAACTATCATTTCAATAACTGGTGATAACATCTCTCTTTAAACTTGTGAACCACTTGTAGAAATGTAGTTCAGAAGGGAACTAAGCCTTCCGGTTTTAGGGCAGTTTCTTCCAAAATCATTCAAGTTGCTTTCTTACTCAATCCTGGCTACAGGTTTGAATTGTGCAACAAAATGTATTCCCCAGTGGACTACTATACAAATTATGCTCCCATTGGTGGTGAATTCTTTTTCCCCTGTGAAAACTACTTAACTTTAAAAAATTGGGATTTGACGTATTTCTCTTTCAAAATCAGATAAAGTCATTGTCAATTTTATGTACATTTGGCCACCTCCCAAGAGTAAGACAAGGGTATTCAAGAGAGGAAGCATTCTCTGCTAATGAAGGTATGTTTTTGATTTTCTGGTTGTGGGGTAAAATTAGTGCTAGCTTTCTTTCTGTATTAATCAACTCAGATTGCTGTAACAAGATACTGTAGATTGTGTGGCTAAACCAACAGACATGCATTTTTCATAGTTTTGGAGGCAGGAAGGTGAAGGTGCCAGCTGACTGGCTTCCAAGTAAGGGCTCTCTTCCTGGCTTGCAGATGGCGGCCTTCTTGCTGTGTCCTCACATGGCCTTTCCTTAGTTTGTGTATGTAGCGGGGTGGGGTGGGAGTCAGGAGTGAGGAAGAGAGAGAGGACTTTTCTTCCTCCTCTTATAAGCCAACCAATTCTATTGGATTAGGGCCCCATCCTTCCGACCTCATTTAATCTTAATTATCTCCAAAATGCCCTATCGCCAAATACTATGTCACTGGGGGTTGAGGCTTCAACATATAAATTTTGAGGAGAATACAATTCAGTCCCTCTCCCGGGACCCTGAGAACCATCCCATGTGACCTGATACTGTGAAAGTTCGCAAGCAAACTTTGCAAATATTGTTCAATCTGGTTTTGAGACCATGATTAACATGCTTCCACGTGAGAAGATCCCAAATTCTATTCTTTGTTTTTTTTTTTTTTTTTTTGAGATGGAATTGCCTAGGCTGGAGTGCAATGATATGATCTCAGCTCACTGCAACCTCCACCTCCTGGGTTCAAGCAATTCTCCTGCCTCAGCCTCCTGAATAGCTGGGAATACAGGCGCCTGCCACCATGTCCAGCTAATTTTTTGTATTTTTAGTAGAGACGGGGTTTCACTATGTTGGCCAAGCTGGTCTCTAACTCCTGACCTCGTGATCCGCTCACGCTGCCTCCCAAAGTGCTGGGATCACAGGCGTAAACCACCTTGCCCGGCCCCAAACTCTAGTTTCAAGTCCTTGCACACATGAGGAAAAGATCGTGTGCATTGTGCAGCAGTTAGTAGTTTTTCTGAATATTCCATACGGTAATAATAGCATTGCTTAAAAGGTACCAGATGCCCTACCATACCTTTTGTATCTCTAAGCATTTTGTTTTACCTTTTAATCCTTTTCACAACCTTGTGATGGATGAAACAGTTATTATTGTTCGCAGCTTATGATGAAGAAACTCAGGTTTAGAGAAGCTAGGTAACTTGCTCAAGAGAACACAACTGGGAAATGACTGAGTTCAGGTTTGAACCCAGCACTGTGTAATTCCAAGGCATTCTCCTAACCACATTCCATGTCTTTCAGTTGTTGATGAAACATATATGCTTCCATATACTTCAGTCCATAGTCATCAGGAATGATGGTTCAGCTTAACTCTTTAAATTAAACTCTGGCTGAGAAGTTAACTCAATTTGATTTAGTTCTTGCTTTTATTCAGATTTATCTTGTTCATTTATTTTGGTTAGTAACCATTGAGGCACAGGAATACCGCTCTGAAAAGCCACCCCTAACTTAAAACATTTTGCTTTTATTAGACGTCAAAAAGGTTTTTGGTAAAAGACATTTCTAAAAAAAAATCAGTGGAGAATGGTAATGGTGCCATTTCCCATTCTGTAATTGATTTTAATGGCTGTCTTCTCTCATCTGTGTTGAGTGTGTCCTAAGACAATTTTACGTGTTTTTTAAATTAAAAATTTTGCTCACTTTTCAGAAACCAAAAGGGAAATCTATCACAGAAAATGTTTTTCTCTTCTGTCTATTCTGTATTGCAAGTAATATGTTTTTGTCATGATTAAAGTCATTTTTTTTCAGAGAAGTCCAGCTGTTTGAACCATCTGAATTGGATGAGTAGAAAGGAATTGAAGTGTTGCTTCCTCCTTCTAGAAAGTTAAGGGTAGAAGAATTTGAACACCGCAAGCCTCACAGAGAAGTGACAGAGGTGAGGACAGATGACCTAATTGGTTATTCCTAGTTATTAGAATTAGGGGGCTTATCTTTTTTTCCTAAATGTTTATACCTATAGGAGAAATTTCCAGTTCCTGAGAACACAATTTTCTTTTTTCTTCCTAAGAGAGATAAGTGTGTTTACTCTTTATTGCAGGGCAGACACAAGCCCTTCAACATAAAGCAGTTCATGTCAAAGCATCTAGGCTTACTTTTGTGGTCTGTGCCTGTTCATCCTATAAACTGCTCTTTATCAAAATAGTGAACTCTCCCCTGATCTTCCCCCACCCCTCTTGAGACTGAGGGGACGGCAGGAAACCATCAATACAAAATCCATGCTGCAACAACAACCACTTGGCCTGTGGAGGGGTACTTATGCAGAAAGAAACACAAGAAAACAAAGAGGAGGAGTGTGTGAACTTCTGACCCTCTTTGCCACATGCCATCTGGTGGGCGGGTGGCATGAGCAAGCGTCCTGCAGTGGGCGTTTTTATGCGACCAAGTGACAAAGAGCCAAAGAGGGCGAGAACTCATGAGGAGCAAGTGGAAAACTACCAAGAGCTGGCCCATTACTCCTGCAACAAACCTCACCTCGCTCAAGGGAGGGTAGCCGAGGCTCACTTCTCCAAATCCTGCAGGACCCAGGCGCTCTGATGACACCAGCTCTTCACAGCACAGGAGAGCTTTCCTTCAACAGCAGGTTTCCTGCTCTGCTCCCTTTTTGACCTCTTTTGCCCAAATGGAGTGACACTTTATCAACTGGAGGGCAGGCAATGAGTAGAGGATATTAGTAATTGTTAACTGACTCCCATCTGCTATTCTGCCTGCAGCTTTTATGAAACCCACATTTTAAAATTAACACATGGAAAAGACAACCTTAGTTCAAAAGGGTCAGGTAGGAAAGGAATTCAATTGATCCCCACTCTGCAGTTGTCTGAGCGGGTCTGCTAAATATTGACTTGCAGAAGGGCAAGGAATGTTCTGAAAACTAGTGTGAGAACACAGGTCAGCTGTGCAGTGTCTACATCAAGGAATTCCAGAAGGTTTTACCTTTGGATTTACATGTTGGCTTTAGCATTTGGTGGAAGTTTTCTGGGGAGATGAGACTATAAGATCTCAGGGAGGAACAGTAAAAATGGGTATGTATTGGCTGAGGATGGCTAATGCCCTGGGGTTAGTGGTTTGTGTTTTCTCAGAACTTGCAGGAAGGCAGGGGGCTCTTCTAGAAAACATGCTGGGTCTGAAGATGTAAAAGCTGAGATTGAGCTGGGGTTAGCCCTTATTGTGACGCCCTGGGCAAGAAACTTAACTTTTCTGAATGTCTGTTAAAAGGTGACAATAAGACCTGCCTCTCTCAATGAGACACTGGGTGAGAAAGTGATTTGTAACACAGAACATTACCGTAAGTACTACATAAAATTTTTATATACTATAACTTACAAATAATGTAAGTAGTCAGTGTGTTCATTTGTTCAAGAAACATATAACTTCAAGGAGCTGTCGATATACAATAAATAATGGACTCAGTCTCTGCCCTCCCAAAGTTTAAAGCTGATACTCCCACGTAAACGGAAGAGTCCTTTGAAGTGTGGTAAGTGCTATGATGGGTAAATACAGACTTCATAGAAGTTTACAAAGATGACACTTGCCCTGGTGTTGGAAAATTTCCAGAAGGCTTCCAGGACGGAGTGATGTTCAAGCCAAGCTTGAATGCCATCTCCTCAGTGAGGACTCTCACGTCCTGCTTAGTTAAAAATGTAACCCCTTCCTTCTGGTTTTATTTTTCTTTAAAGAACTGTCACTCTCTGATGCACTCCCTGTGTTCACTTGCTGATGCTTCATGTCTGTCTCTCTCAACCAAAATGTGAGCCCATGAGGTGAGATATTTTTCTGTTTTGTTTCCTACTGCATTCTCTGTGCCTAAGCTGGTTCGTGACACATTGCAGGCACACATAACTTGAGATATGTTTGTTGAATAAATGAACATAAAATGTAAGTGTGATTTGGGCAGCCAGGAGGGCTGGAAAGAATATTCCAGGAGCAGAAGACCATAAGCAAAGACCAGGAAGCCAAGGGTAGGTGGTTTGGTTTGGCTGGAGTATTAACATGTGAGGGTGGAATATGGAGAGATCAGACTGGGGACGTAGCCAGGGCCAGATCGTGAAGGGTCAAGTTCAAGGGCTTGAACTTTATTCTGAGGGTTGTAAGGACAGTTGAGTATTTAACATGGAAGTCATGATAAGATCTGAGTTTCCACACAGCTTGGGACACGGAGACCATGAGGAAGCTTTCTTCCTAGTCTGAGAGCAAGACGATGATGACCTGACACCGTGATTTGAGACTTCTGGCCTCCAAACTGTGAGATAAAATGTTTCTGCTGCTTTAAGCTACCGGGTTTGTGGTAATCTGTTAAAGCAGTCCTACAAACCTAATACAGGAAGGGAAAGTGTCCACAGATGTAGCAACAAGGAATTCATAAGACGCTGTGGTGAAACTAGTTTCAGTCTAGCAGTGAAGGAGGCTCAGACTGGAGACAGTGGTGAGGCCAGCGACGGGAGAAATGGAGGCCAGGTCTAGGCAACCCTTTTCCCAGATCTGGCTACTCAGGGAGATGGAGGAGACCACTTATCATTATACAGTAGCTAGAAGGTGCCAGTGAGATCTATCGAACAATCTATCAAATGATCTATCCATCTATCCATCTATCTTGAGCTTCCTTTTTTGTTTGTTTTTTTTTTTGGAGACAGACTCTCACTCTGTTGCCCAGGCTTGAGTGCAGTGGCATGATGTCAGCTCACTGCAACCTCCTCCACCTGGCTTCAAGCAATTCTCATGCCTCAGTTTCTTGAGCAGCTGGAGATTACAGGTGCACATTACCTTGCCCAGCTAATTTTTTGTATTTCAGTAAAGACACAGTTTCCCTGTGTTGCCCAGGCTGGTTTCAAACTCCTGAGCTCAGGCAAGCTGCCCACCTTGGCTTCCCAAAGTGCTAGGATTCAGGTGTGAGCAACCATGCCTGGCCAGCCATCTATCTATCTATCTATCTATCTATCTATCTATCTATCTATCTATCTATCTATCTATCTATCATCTATCTATCTATCATCTATCTCTCTCTATCAATCATCTTCTATTTATCTATATCTATTCATCCATCCATCCATCTACCTACTTACCTATTTTAAGTAACTAATTAAGATATCCATCACCTTACATAGTTACAATTTGTGTGTCTGTGTGTGTGTGGTGAAAACACTTAACTATCAACTCTTTTAGCAAATTTAGCATATTCAATACAGCATTTTAAGTATAGTTACTATGCTGTATATTAGCTCCCCAGAACGCATTGCTCCTCTATAACTGGAACTTTGTACCCTTTGACCAATATTTCCCCATTTCTCCCACTGCTCCCTCAGACCCTGGCAACCACCATGCTACTCTCTGCTTTTGTGAGTTACACTTTTATTTTGTTGAGACGAAGTCTCCCTCTGTCACCCAGGCTGGAGTGCAGTGGTATGATCTTGGCTCGCTACAACCTCCACCTCCCAGGTTCAAGCGATTCTCCTGTCTCGCCTCCCAAGTAGCTGGGACTACAGGTGCACACCACCAAGCCCAGCTAATTTTTGTATTTTTAGTAGAGACAGGGTTTCACCACGTTAGCCAGGCTAGTCTCGAACTCCTGGCTTCAGGTGATCCACTTGCCTTGGCCTCCCAAAGTGCTGGTATTACAGGGGTGAGCCACCACACCAGGCCATGAGTTCCGCTTCTTTTAAAGACATGAGATCATGTCATATTTATCCTTTTGTGCCTGGCTTATTTCACTTAGCATAATACCTTCCAGACTCATCTATGTTGTTCAAAATGTCGGGATTTCCTTCTCTTTAAGGCTAAATAATATTCCACTGTATGTGTACGTGAGGTGTATGTATCATATTTTCTTTATCCATTCATCTGTTGATGGACAGGTTAATTTCATATCTTGGCTATTGTGAATAATACTGCAGTAAACATGGGGGTGCATATGTGTTTTCAAGATATTGATTTCATTTCTTTTGGATATATACCTAGAAGTGGGATTGCTGGATCATATGGCAGGTCTGTTTTTTGTTTTCTGAGTAATTTCTCCATAGAGGTTGCACTAATTTACATTTCCATAGAGTGTACAAGAGTTCTGTTTTCTCTGAAAGAGACCAGTACCAGTCCATGGCCTGTTAGGAACTGGACTCATAGCAGGAGGTGAGCAGCAGGCAAGTGAGTTCAAGCTTTATCTGTGTTTACAGCCACTCCCTATTGCTCACATTACTGCCTTAGCTATGCCTCTCGTCAGATCATCAGAGGCATTCGATTCTTCTAGGAGGGCGACCCCTACTGTGAACTGCACACGCAAGGGACCAAGGTGGTGCACTCCTTATGAGAATCTAATGCCTGATGATCCTTGACTATCTCCCATCACCAGATGAGACCATCTAGCGGGAAAACAAGCTCAGGGTTCTCATTGATTCTACATTATAATGAGTTGTATAATTATATATTACAATGTAGTAGTAATAGAAATAAAGTGCACCATATATGTAATGTGCTTGAATCATCCCCAAACTAACCCCCACCCTGGTCTGTGGAAAGACTGTCTTCCACAAAACTGGTCCCCGGTGCCAAAAAGGCTGAGGACTGCTGTTTTTGACAACAGCCATCCTGACCATGTGAGGTGAATATCTTATTGTGGTTTTGATTCACATTTCCCTGATGAGATTTTACTTTTCTTATGAAGATTTGATGAGATTTAAATGCTGATGGGAAGCCATTGGAGAGGAAAACATTTTCTTAAAATACAGTCATGTGTCACCTAACGAGAGAGATACCTCCTTCTCCTCCTCTTCTTCCTCCTCCTCCTCCTTCTTCTTCTCTTTTCTCTTCTTCTTCTCTTCTTCTTCCTCTTCCTCTTCTTCTTCTTCGACAGGATATCATTCTGCAGCCCAGGCTGGAGTGCAGCGGTGTGATCTCAGCTCACTGAAACCTCCACCTCCCGGGTTCAAGCAATTCTCATGCCTCAGCCTCCTGAGTAGCTGGCACTACAGGCATGTGACACAATTTTTTGCATTTTTTTAGAGATGGGGTTTCACCGTGGGCCAGGCTGGTCTCAAACTTCTGGCCTCAACTGATTCACCTGCCTTGGCCTCTAAAGTGCTGGAATTATAGGCATGAGCCACCATGCCCAGCCAACAATGAAGACATGTCCTGAGAAATATGTTGTTAGGTGATTTTGTCATTGTGTGACCATCATAGAGTGTACTTACTCAAACCTAGATAGTATAAGCCACTACACACCTAGGCTGTATGGTATATCCTACAAACTTGCACAACATGGTACTGTGCTGAACACTGTAGGCAACTGGAACTTAATGGTAAGTATTTGTGTATCTAAACATATGGAAACATAGAAAAGGTACAGTAAAAATAGGGCATAAAAGATAAACAGTGGTGCACCTGTAGAGGGCAGTTGCCATAAATGGCACTTACAGGATGGAAGTTTGCTGTAGGTGACTCTGAGTGAGTGGTGAGTGAATGTGAAGGGTATTACTGCCCACTCCTGTAGACTTTATTAACACTGTATGGTTAGGATTGCACTAAAGCTATAAACATATGAAGTAATTGTGCTACAACATTACAATGGCTACCATGTCACTGGGCAATAGGAATTTTTCAGCTCCATTATGATCTCATGGGAGGCCGAGGCAGGTGGATGACCTGAGATCAGGAGTTCAAGACCAGCCTGATCAACATGGTGAAACCCTGCCTCTAATAAAAATACAAAACTTAGCCGAGTGTGGTAGTGGGTGCCTGTAATCCCAGTTACTTGGGAGGCTGAGGCGGGAGAATTGCTTGAATCCGGAGGCAGAGGTTGCAGTGAGCCAAGATCACATCATTGCACTCCAGCCTGGGTGACAGTGAGACTCTGTCTCAAAAAAAAAAAAAAAAATTTGTTGAAAAAAGTTTGACCTGATGTTCCTGGTGGAATTGAAAATGAGTGGGGTTTAGACAGTTTTGGAATGGAATTTTGACTTTATAACTCTCATTGGATGATCTTGAGGAAGTTCCTTAATCTATCTGAGCCTCAGATTCCTACTTATTGAGGATAACAATCCACAAGAGAGCATATGTAAAGTGTCTAGCTTATGGCCTGGCACAAAACAGGTACATTGTAAGTAGCGGTCCTTCTCTTTCCAGTATATTGTATAGATCAAGCCGTTTCAATAGATGAATACCCTAAAAACTCAAATTTTATGGTAAACATAATTAAGAAGGTGTATCTGCTGCCAGAAAATTATGTAAAGCACATTGCAAATTATATTTGGATTAGTTTCTACTTTGGATGATCTATTACAGGGTTTGCTGCTATTCATGAAGAAAGTTGAGAGTCAACAATCTTTCATTTTCACTCACATGCACTCAGAGTATCTCCCAAAGACACAAATGCAAAGAATGGAGTTTTCTCTCCAATTTCCAGATGAGGTATTTATCTTTGCAACTGAGCTGAAAGATAGCTTAAAATTGAATCTCATGCTAACACTACGGGCTCAACCAACTGTTCTTTTCAGTTAAGTGATTTCTCTCACAACTGAGCTGGGAGACGCAGTTTTATGACAAGGTTAGACAGCAGCAATTCGTTCCTGTTGGCGTTTGCTGTGCAAGTGAGGTAGACAGCCTGGCTTTTGCTTATTTTGTTTGGATTAGAGAGCGCTGCAGTCACTCAGAAGTCCTCAGTTGAGTCGCAGGTCTGTGACTTAGCCGCCCTGCGGCCTTGGGCATGTGAGTTCAAACACACCCTGGCCTCAGTTTCCTCTTCTGTGTAATTAGAGCTTTAGACCAGTGATTCTGGAGGTGCCTTGAACTCTAAATTCTATGATAGGGGTTTCTTCACTGCTTCCTTTTCTCCCTTATTTATTTCTTATTTCAGTATTCATGTCTTAAATAATTAAAAAAAAAAAAGAACAGAAGCCTGTGTATGAACATAATCATTACTCTATTATTTTTCCATGGGGGAAATAAAAGAAAACAGCCTAAGTGTCCAATATGACAGAAAAGGCTAAGTAAATGATAACAAATCAATCAATTTGGTCAAATACTATCCTATGATCAAAAGGGTTGTTTATGAAGCCTCCCTAGCAAAATTGGAAAATGTGTCTGTATGATGTTAAGTGAAAAAGGCAGAAGATAAGTGATCCCTCTGCCATGATAACAACACTCTAAAAAATAAATAGGAATATGTGTGGATTCTAGAAGGGAGTGTGAAAAGTGGAAACAGTTGATATATTAAAAATATGATCATTTTCTCGCTTCTAGTGGGAGGAAGGAAGTGTTCAATGTATTTCAGGTTTCCCATTGGGTGTCTTGTTTTGTAAATTTCCTCTAAGGTGGGCTAATGGGTTCAGGTGTCTTAAGTGCTAGAAGGGGCTGGGGAATAGCTGACCTCGAGCAGGTTAGAGTCCAGTCCTTCCCTCCTCTGTGTCAAAGCTCCTTCCGTAATAAGAGAGGAAAATGTAAAATGTGTTCCTCAAGTAGATAGAGCCTTGCTTTTCTTTTCCTGCCACCTTCTCCTCCTTCTCCTTCCTCCCCTACTCTCTCTCTCTGTTTTGTTTGTTGTTATTTACCTTTCCTCCAACACTTTTTTTCCATTGGAGAAAAATTTACGTATAACAGAATGCACAGCTCTAATGCGTAGAGCTCTCTGAGTTTTGATAAATGTATACACCCCCGTGATCAACCCTCCCATCAAGATCATCAAGATAGAGGGCACTC
>PVKP010023672.1:14381-36086 GCA_004027715.1 Plecturocebus donacophilus
TTTTTTTTTTTTTTTTTTTTTTTTTTTTTTTTTTTTTTTTTTTTTTTTTTTTTTTTTTTTTTTTTTTTTTTTTTTTTTTTTTTTTTTTTTTTTTTTTTGGTCTGGCTTCTTTGGCTCCACATTCTGTTTTTGAGAGTCATCTCTGTTGTTTGTATCACAACTCATTCCTTTTTATTCCTAATTAGTATATTCCTGAATGATGGCTCCAAAGATATCCAGGTCTTAATCCTGGAACCTGTGAATGTTAAGCTGCAAAAGGGATTTTGCAGGTGTCGACTGAATTAAAGATCTCGAGAGGAAGGATTAGCTCAGATTATCCAGGTGGGCCCTAGATGTCATCACAAGTAAGAGAGAGGCTGAGGGAGATTGACCACAGAAGAAGAGTAGACAATGCGACCACAGAAGCAGAGATTGGAGGAGCGCAGGGGGCCACCAGAAGATGGAAAGGCCAGGAAATAGATTCTTTTCTAGAGCCTCTAGAGAGAACCAGCCAACACCTTGACTTTAGTCCAGTGAAATTTAATTTATACCTCTGACCTCTAGAACTGAAAAAGAATAAATCTGTACTGTTTTTGTTGTTGTTGTTTGAGACGGAGCCTTCCAGGCTGGATGGAGTGCAGTGGTGCGATATTGGCTCACTGCAACCTCTGCCTCTCAGTTCAAGGGATTCTCCTGCCTCGGCCTCCTGCGTATCTGG
Organism: Plecturocebus donacophilus; assembly: GCA_004027715.1. Lineage (NCBI taxonomy): Eukaryota > Metazoa > Chordata > Mammalia > Primates > Pitheciidae > Plecturocebus > Plecturocebus donacophilus. The sequence continues at coordinate 15,079 of PVKP010023672.1, forward strand.
GATTACAAGTGCCCACCACCACACCCAGCTAATCTTTGTATTTTTAGTAGAGACAGCGTTTCACCATGCTGACCAGGCTGGTCTCGAACTCCTGACCTCAGGTGATCCACCTGCCTTGACTTCCCAAAGTGCTGGAATTACAGGCATGAGACACCATGCCTGGACTGTTTTAAGCCACTAATTTTGTGGTAATTTGTTATAGTGACAATAGGAGATGAATATAATTTTTAACACAATTTGTTTATCCATTCACCTCTTGATGAATGGGGGTTATTTGCCGTTTGGAGCTATTCTGAATAAAGCTGCTAGGAACATTCTTGTGCAAGTCCTTGTGTGGATATATGCTTTCATTTCTCTTGGGTAAATATAGCTAGGAATGGAATTGCAGAGGCACATAGTAGGTATGTGTTTAATTGTATAAGAAACTTTCAGTTTCCCAGTTGGTTTTACCATTTTACACTTATAGTATGAGACCTGACCATCTTGAAACACACACACACACACACAACACACACACACACACACACACACACACACACCACGAAGTTTGGGGTCATTCACCCCAAAGGGTAAGGGACTGGTGGGAGTCAATCCGTGGGTGTGTTCTGGATGATTCTAGACCCCAACTGTACTTCCAGAGTCTCAGCATGAGCGCTAGTACAGATTTATGCCTAGATTTGTTTTTCTTTATTTTCTTTCTTGAACAAGAAACGGTTCACTGGATACACCGCTCTCATCCTCTTTCTCCTTCCTGTGTCCCTGTGGTCTACCACAGCATGCACTGTCCTTTCCCTGTGGGTGGTAGTCACACCTCCAAAGACCTGGACGAACAGGAGCCAGCGAGTCTAGACCTCAGAGTCCTGAGAGCGACAGAGAAAACAAGTCTGCAGTGTGCTGCATGCCTCACCCGTGTTGGGCAGTCAACCATATTATTCTTCAGTTAATGGAATTTTCTTTCTCCTCTAAATAGAAAAACACCAGTAGCTCAGATGCCACCCACTGCAGTAGTTGACAAAACACTCAAAGAAACGGAAGCAGGGAGAAAGAGGAAAATCCCCCCTGGATCTGTCTTGTTTTTTCTTCTTTTTTTTTTTTTTGGTGGGTGGTGGGGTGGGGGTTCCGGGGTGGGGGTGTAGCAGAAAGCTGTTTTGTCATTTTTGCTTTTTTTTTTCATCTAAAGAAAAATTGCCAGGTCCCCCTTTCAATTCTGATCCCATTAGATTCCAGAAGTCTTCTGAGGTTAAGCTCAAGAACAAAGAGATGGTTGTTTTCCAGATGCAATTTTGGTGACTCCCGAAAGAGGGTCTGGAATTTGGAAATAAGCTGATTTGCCCCCATGCCCCACAAACTTCTCAAACTTGTTCAGGTCATAGAGCTCTCAAAACAAAATGGTTCATCAGCTCCTCTCATCTCCTTCCATTTATAATACCCCTGTAGTAATACCTTGCATAACTCACCAAGCACACCTCCTTCCATATGAGTTATTATATTGTGGTACATCATTTAGAACTGCTGAGTCTGTATCTATGGAAATCCTGATGTACTCTTGTGATTCACTAGCCATACTGAGAATGCTGGAAGCTAAAGATCCCAATGGCCCTTTGGAGCCAAGGACAGTTGTCTTGTATAAGATCAGTGGGGCTGGACCCATCCATTTGTTAGTCCTGAAGTTGAGCTCAGGACGATAATGTCTTTCACAGTCACTGAACGGGCTCCCTTGCCAGGCCTGGCCGGATGTTGGACTGGGAGCCCTCTTTGTGCACGGTGGTACAAGTCCCCTCCCTGCTGTGCAGACATGCAAGGCCTGGAATGTGGGCACAGCATGTGGTATAGGCACATGCCTGGTCCTCTGCAGGTTTAGAATGAGTTTGCACAGACATGGAGACCTCATGGGAGGCACAGTGCATTGCTTTGCAAAGGAAATTATTTGGACAAGCCCTCAGGTTTCATGCCAGGCATGAATTACTCAGTTAACCCACCTTGGCCTGAATGTGCTGCCCTGGGTGTAAAGGAGCCTTTTCTCCCAGGTATCCTTCTATATTGGGCTCATCCCAACCCCAGCCATTTGTTGTGCCAGGCATGACAATACATGCTTGACCTATGTCATTGCTTTATCTTCTCACCATACTTGGAAGGTAGGTACAGAAACAGCAGGGCAACTTCTTCAAGTGCCTACATTTCTCCATCACCTTCCAAGCTAGGCACCCAGAGAACCTGCACCCTGTGGTTCCGGAACATGAGAGCAGCAGGAGGTATGGGCATGGGCTTGTCCTCTGAGGTTGAGCCAGTTTGCACAGATGTCAACACCCCATGAGTACCATGGTGCATCATAGCATCATTAAAAGACCAGGGCGGCCACATGCGGTGGCTCACGCCTATAATCCCAGCACCTTGGAAGGCTGAGGCAGGTGGATCACCTGAGGTCAGGAGTTTGAGACCAGCTGGCCAACATACTGAAACCTCATCTCTACTAAAATACAAAAATTAGTCAGGCATGGTGGCACACGCCTATAATCCTAGTTACTTGGGAGGCTGAGGCAGGAGAATTGCTTAAACCCGGGAGGTGGAGGTTGCAGTGAGCCAAGATCACGCCACTGCACTTCAGCCTGGGTGACAGAGCAAGACTCCATCTCAAAAAACGAAAGAAAAAAGAAAAGAAAAGAAAAGAAAGAAGGAAGGAAAGAAGGAAGGAAGGAAAGAAAGAAGAGAAAAGAACAGGGCATTTGGGTAAAAAGATAAGAATATGAATCAAATCAATATCCCTTGTGAGTCCCCACTTCCTCATCTGTAAAATGGAGGGTGCCACTCTCACTTCCTCCGGGGCAATGGTGAGGATCAAAGGGGACCTTGAGAATGAAGGTGCTTTGTTAATTGTCCAGGACCATACAGATATGGGTGATTCTTGCTCTTGGTTGGGAGGGTAACACATATTCAGGCAACGTGAGAGTACTCGTCTTTAGCAGAAAATGGTACCCAGTGAGACTAGCACCCAGCAAGGTGGGTGGTATACAGAGAGGTGGTTGTACTAATGGGGAGGCTGGTTCCCAGTGGGGAGGTGGGGACTCAGTGAGGAGGCTGTTAGGAAGGAGGATGGTACCCAGTGGGGAGGTTGTGCCTAAGGGGGAGGGTATGCTCAGCAAGAAGATTGATGCCCAGGGAAGATGATGGTACCCAGTGGGAAAATAAGTACTCCCTGGAGACATTGGCACCCAGTGGGGAGATTGTACCCATTGGAGAGATTGGTACCAGGGTGAAGTGAAGGTTTTACCCAGGGAAGAGCTTGTACCCATTGGAAAAACTGGTACCAGGAGGAAGGTTTCCCCAAGGGAGAGGTTGTACCCCTTGGGGAGACTGGTACCAGTGGGGAGGCTGGTACCCAGTAGGGAGTGTGCTGCACACTGGGAGACTGGCAGCCAGTGGGAAGGTTATACCCGGTGGGGAAGTTGGACCTAGAAGGGAGATTGGACCTTGGACAGTCTCATCACCTGATTTGGGCTGTGAGGGGGACTAAAGGCAGAGGTCAAATGAGATAGAAGGAGGTGGCTTGTGCAATTCTTCACATATAAATAAAAAAGCAGAGGCACGGCCAAACATTTAGTCACCTGCCCATGGTGAGGTGTCTTAGAGCATCCATTTGTCTACGCTGGTTTTAGATTTCTGCCCAAGGAATCCTAATTAAAGTCAACATTACTGTGATCAAATGGAGCTCATATTTCTCCTGCCTGGAAATACCTATAATTCCTTAAAACAATGTTTCAATTTACCACAAGTCTGGTAGCATTTCAAAGTGTAATGAAAAACCCACCATCCTTTTCCTGCCTCCCACTCTTGGTGTTCTGGAGAAGACTGCGGAACACACACGGACTTTCAATCAAGGGGAGACGGCTCTTCTCTGTTTTGTGTACCTTTGTCTTTCCTGAAGTGGGGTGCCGTGATAAACCTACAGATGCCGGTGACTCAGGCTGGGTCACAGGAAGAAGTGGGCGAGTCAGAACCGAATGAATTCGTGGTGTGCTTTCCTATCCAGCTGACATGTTCCAGAGGTTAAGTATGGTGGATGTTAGTCTAATTTGGAGCCATTCATTCACCCAATGAGCTTCATCAAATCGTCCCTCACCCACCGTGTGCCTGCATTTGCACTGATGTTTGGCAGGTACATCTCGACCTGTTAAAATACTGAACTACTTTCACATGGATTGCCAAATAAGCACTGCCTGACACCTTCCAGCCTCCCCAAGGGCTCATGTTCATTCTAATTGGTTGATTTCTGTTATTACACTGATTGCTGAATAGTTGACACCCCAGATTATGGAACAATTAAAACAAATCCTCTCCCAACAAGGGGGTGGCAGATGCCATGCCTTCCTTTCCCTGGAAAATTCCCCATGACCCTTTCAGGATGAAAAGAGGCCCTAACCACTAATTTTGTTTAAGTGGTTGAGAAAACCAAGTGTGGACAAGAAACTCCATTGACATGATAAAAAGAGCAGAATTAATATTTGCTTTCTCTTTTTTTTTTTGGTGCCAAGAAAGTTACTGAAATAATTCAACCAGATAAAACAAGTAGCTAACTGACTTTAAAAAGATGAAGTTTGTACAATGAGGCAGATGCCATCTGGCCCAGGAGGAATTTAGTGATGGCAGCATCATTCTCATTAATGTCAGAACTGCCCGGGGTTGTTGTCTATTTGTAGAGTTTAGGGAGATATTGAAGGCAAAATTCAGAAAGCAATTCTAATTCTGAGGTTTTCAATCCTGAACCCACGGTTGAACACCATAGGGCATGCCTATACTGGAAACCTCCCATTAGTTTTTATACTTTTTTTTTCCTGGTAATATGTGATCAGTGTCAAATATCTGAATACCTGATGTTGAGTATTTTCTCCCATCTCAGCCACCACTAACCCTTCCCTCATCCTTCCCAGGAGAGCCTTCATTAATGATTTCATGTGCTCCTTTTCTGGCCTTTCTAATGCCTATATATCAATATAAATTTTAATGCTTAACATATATAGTGTCTATAATTTGCTTCTTTTTCATTTACAACTTCTGCAGCAGGTGATGTGATATGCTCCCAGATCCTGGTTCAGAGTCCAGGCACTCATTCCCCGGCTGTCAGGAAGCTGATTGGTGATGGGTCACAGCTAAGTCCTTTCCCAGGAGTTGCCCTTGGCCAAGATTATACCTTCTCTCTAGAGAACAATTCACATCCAAGCTTTGGTCAATGTGATATAGAGGCTCAGTCTTCCCTCTGAAAAGCTCTCCAGCTCCAGAGTTTCCTGTTAAATCACCTGAGACCCCCGTTCCACCGGTATCTCAGTTTGACTTCTCTTTCTGTCCTTTCCTGCTGCCCTCATTCCTTCAGGTATTCATTGTACCTGAGAGCCTTTCCCAGTAAGACGCCAGGCCACAAACCTCCATCTCAGATGTTCCCCAGGAATCAGTCTAACACAATGCTCATCACGTTGACATCTTCAAGCATTCCACTGTATGGAATCTAATAAACAATATATTTAGTCTCATTCCTATAATCATGTTTGATATTTTCTGTTTATTATTTTTCCTTTTCTTTCTAATTTTAATTTTGTTTCATTTTAACAGATTAATAGTTTCCATTGTACTTTTTTCCTTCTAGATCAATCCTGTCCAATAGAAATATGACAAGAGCCACATACATGATTTAAACTTTTGTGGCAACCATGAAGGCATGGCTCATTGGGAATCATCTTAGAATCCTGCTTACCACACACACTGAAAAATGCTTAAAGAAGAAAATTAATTTCTAAAAATTTGTTGTTATTATAGAGACAGAGTCTCACCATGTTTCCTAGGCTGGCCTCGAACTCCTGGCCTCAAGCAATCCTCCTGCCTCAGCTTCCCAAAGTGCTGGGATACAGTGTGAGCTAGTGCATCAGGCCCCAAATTAGTTTTAACAATACATGTTACTGAATCTAATGTAACCAGAATCATATCATTTCAAAATATATCTGGAGTAAAAATTATTATGGAGATATTAAATTTGTGTGTGTGTTTTGAGAGCCAGTGTGTGTTTTACACTTAGAGCACATCTCAGTTTGCAGCAGCCACAATTCAAGGGTTTGACAGCCACATGTACTAGTAGTGGCTGCTGCACTATGCGATGCACTCCTAGAGGCTTGAAAGTTTCCATTAAAATTGTATTCTAGGACATCAGCCAAAATGGCAAATAAGGATCTCCGAAAATTCCCTCCTCCATAAAAGCAACAAGAACGTTATCAAAAAATGTCAGAATCAACGTTTTCAGAACTTTGGAAATTAACCAAAGGCTTGCAGCAATCTGAGAAACATTTATTTAGGAAAAACAGCAGAATCTTGATAAAAACAGGGCTCTTTGTGGCACTTTAACTTGCTGTATTCCCATCCCCACCCTCCTCAGCACCACATTAGCCCTGAAATCCAACAGCCTGCAAAACAACCTGTGACCACAGGGGAAGGGAAGGCCCGGGAGTCACTGGAAGGGCTTAGAGCTCTTGGAAGCCCATTCTCAGAGAACTGTCATTATTGGACCTCTCTGGTCACACTACTTGCAAGGCTCTTTTTATTTGAGCTAACTTAGAGCTCATCCAGCACAAATAAAAGCAGCCTTGAGAGTAGGGTCAATTATTGAACCTCACAGCTGACTGAAGTGGTGGATAACAAGTGGGACAGCCAAAGAGCTGAAGAAAAAATGTAAAAAAAAAAAAAAAAAGCAGAGGAATGGGATCTCCTTGGAGGGAGCGGGGGCTTTTAGAAGTTCTAATAATATTCCTGGGAATATCGAAAGCCATATAAATGTGTAGGGCTGTGCAGACACCCAGCGCTGTGTGTGTGCTCAGGAAATATCCAAGAAGACCCTAGCTCTCACCTCTGGCCAACTTTGAGCCTCTGCTCAGGCAGGAAGTGAAGGCTAAGATGAAGCTGTAAGGTGCTTGGCTGAATGTGAAGGAAGTACACACAGAACTTCTTGGCAAAGACTGAGAGTCTTATTGGTTCCGGTCGTCTAAGGAAATCTTTGTTGAATCATTAAGTGACCACTAAGCTAACTGGTCAGAGACATCACTGGCCCCACAAAACAAAGAATATGTCCTGTACAGAATTAGTTCAGGAAGGTCACCAACCATCCAACCGCAACAGTAACAATTAAACAGTAACAACAAACCCAGGGTATAAAATCTGATTTCCAGAGTTGCTATGTTATATTGTTTTAAATGTCTAGTTTTAACCAAAAATTATGAAACATGCCAAGAAACAAGAGAGTCTGTCTTGTATATAGGAAAAAAGACACTCAATAGAAACTGTCCCCAAGAAGGCACAGGTATTGGATTTTATATACAAAGACTTAAATCTGCTATGTTAAATATGTTTTTTAAGAACCCCCAAAACTGAAGGAAACCATGGCTATATGGGGAAAAATGTCTCATATATAGAGAATCCTACATAATCTACAAAACACAAGACCAATATGCAAAAATCAATTCTATTTCTGTAAGCTAGCAGTGAACAATACAAAAATGAAAGTAAGAAAACAATTCCACTTAGCATCCAAAAATGCTTAGGAATACATTTAATGAAAGAAGTAACTTTCGGCCGGGCGCAGAGGCTCACACCTGTAATCCCAGCACTTTGGGAGGCTGAAGTAGGCAGATCACAAGGTCAGGAGATTCAGACCATCCCGGCCAACATGGTGAAAGCCCATCTGTACTAAAAACTCAAAATTAGCTGGGCATGGTGATGCATGCCTGCAGTTCTGGCTACTTGGGAGGCTGAGGCAGGAGAATCATTGGAACATGCGAGGCGGAGGTTGCAGTGAGCCAAGATTGCGCCACTACACTCCAGCCTGGCAACAGAGCGAGACTCCATCTCAAAAAAAAGAAAGAAGTGTAAGACTTTTAACTGAAAACTATCAAATAGTGGCAAAAGAAATTAAAGAAGACCTACACAAATGGAAAGACATTCCTGTGTTCATGGACTGGAAGATACCAATATCCTCCAAATTGAAATTGCTATCAAAATTCCAGATGCTGGGTTTTTGTTTTGTTTTGTTTTAGAAATTGACAAGCTGATTCTAGAAATCATATATAAATGCAAGTGATCCAAAATAGCTAAGATAATCCTGAAAAAGAATAAAGAATCGGAGGACTCACATTTCCCAATTTCAAAACATAAGCTACAGTAATCAACACGGTGTGGTCTGACCTAAGGATAGACATAGACAATGGAATAGAATTAAGAGTCCAGAAATAAACCCATACGTTTATAGTCCATTGATTTTCAACAGTAGCGCCATGACCATTGTTTGGGGAAAAAAATTACTTTTCAACAAATGGTGCTGAGATAACTTGATATCCACATGCACAAAAGAAGAAATTGGACCCTTTACCTTATGCCATATACAAAATTTAACTCAAAATGGATCACAGACTTTATTTAAGACTCAGGAGAGAACATAGATGTAAATCATCGTTACCTTTAATTAAGCAAGTTTCTTGGATATGACACTAAAAGCGTATGCAATCAAAGAAAAAATAGATAAATTGGACTTCATCAATTTTAAATTTTAAAAATTTGTGCTTCAAAGTACATGGTCAAGAAAGGAAAAAGACAAATCACAGAGTGGGAGAAAATATTGTTCAATCACATAATCACATATCTGATAAGGGTCTAGAATCCAGAGTATATTGTTGGGCCTCAGAAAACATTACCCCCAGACAGAGCACTTTGACATGAAGCAGGCTCAAGATCGCTATGATGTCCCTGGTCCCTGTATGCCACCCATCCTCTGTCCTCTCAAAGCACAGGATGTGATTGTTCACTGAAGTTCCCTTATCTACCTAGAAACTGAACCTACCAAAGAGAAACACAATTGCCTTCCCTGAAATTTAACTAGAGAAGATTAAAACTCATAACACAGAAGAGACTGAAAATTGAACACCAGATAAACTTTGTCCCAAACCACTGTCTGCTCTCTGTCCCATTCAATTTCCAAAGAAAACTATTTACTAACCATTGTCTGAGTATTAGGCCCATTCATTCCCCTAAAAATCATTTACTATCCCTCAAATCATCCACATTTCCCCATGTTCTTTTTCCCTATGAAGAAGGATATATAAGTATTTGTGTCCCTTTGGGTTATTGGGTAATTATTCTCCTGCAATTTCACTGTGATGTGTTAAAATAAATTTGTATACTTTTTTCTTCTATTCTGTTTTTGTCAGTTTATTTTCAGCAAACCTTCAAAGGGTGATGGGTAAAGTGTTCTCTCCTTCCTCCTACAATACAATGGACTATTACAACTTAACAATGAAAAGACAACCCAGTTTAAAAATGGGCACCATAGTTGAATACATATTTTTCCAGTAAAGTAAAAATATCTTTTTTTACTTTACATTTTTCATGTGCTAATGAGCATATGAATAGACGCTCAATATAATTAGTCATAGGGAAATGCAAGTTAAAAACACAGTGAGATATCACATCACATTCACTAGAATGGTCACAATTAAGGCAGTCAATAACAAATGTTGCCAAGTATATGGAGAAGCTGAATCCGCCATACATTACTAGTGGAAATAGAAAACTGTGCAGTTGCTTTGGAAAAGAGATTGACAGTTCCTCAAAAAGTTTAACATAGAGTTTTAATATGATTCAGCTGTTTCACTCCTAGGTACATACTCAAAAGAAATGACATTTGCCCATAAAAAACCATGTATGTGAATGTCTGTAGCAGCATTATTCATAATAGCCAGAAAATAAAAACAATCCAAATGTTCGTCAACTGATGAACAGATAAACAAAAGATGGTATACCTACCTAACAGAATATTTTTCAGCCATAAAAAGGAATGAAATACTGATTCATGATACGACATGAATGCACCTTAAAAACATTGTGCTACATCAAAAAGCTTATCCATCGTGATCAAGTTGGCTTCATCCTGGGGATGCAAGGCTGGTTCAACATACACAAATTTATAAATGTAATCCATCACATAAACAGAACCAAATACAAAAACCACATGATTATCTCAATAGATGCAGAGAAGGCCTTCAACAAAATTCAACAGTCCTTTATGCTAAAAACTCTCAATAAACTAGGTATTGATGGAACATATCTCAAAATAATAAAAGCTATTTATGACAAACCCACACCAATATCATACTGAATGGGTAAAAATTGGAAGCATTCCCTTTGAAAACAGGCACAAGACAAAGGTGCCCTCTCTCATCACTGCTATTCAACATAGTAGTGAAAGTTCTGTCCAGAGCAATCAGATAAGAAAAAGAAATAAAGGATATTCAATTAGGAAAAGAGGAAGTCAAATTGTCTCTATTTGCAGACGACATGATTGTATATTTACAAGACCCCATCATCTCAGCCCGAAATCTCCTTAAGATGATAAGTAACTTCAGCAAAGTCTGAGGATACAAAATCAATATGCAAAAGTCATAAGCATTCCTATACACCAATAACAGACCTAAAGAGAGCCAAATCATGATTGAACTATCATTCACAACTGCTACAAAGAGAATAAAATACCTAGGAATACAACTAAAAAGGACATGAAGGACCTCTTCAAGGAGAACTACAAATTATTGCTCAAGGAAATAAGAGAGGACACAAACAGATAAAAAAATTCCATGATCATGGTTAGGAAGAATCAATATTGTGAAAATGGCCCTACTGCCCAAAGTTATTTATAGATTCAATGCTATCCTCATCAAGCTACCATTGACCTTCTTCACAGAACTGTAAAAAACAACCTTAAACTTCATATGGAACCAAAAAAAGAGCCCACATAGCCAACACAGTCCTAACCAAAAAACAAAACAAGAAAAAAAAAAAAAAACCAAAGCTGGAGGCATCATGCTACCTGACTTCAAACTATACTACAAGGCTACAGTAATCAAAACAGCATGGTACTGGTACCAAAATAGAGATATAGACCAATGGAACAGAACAGAGGTCTTGGAAGTAATGCCACACATCTACAACCATCTGATCTTTGACAAACCTGACAAAAACAAGCAATGGGGAAAGGATTGCCTATTTAATAAATGGTGTTGGGAAAACTGGTTAGTTATGTGCAGAAAGCTGAAACTGGACCCCTTCCTTACACCTTATATAAAAATTAACTCCAGATGGATTAATGATTTAAACATAAGACCTAACACCATGAAAACCCTAGAAGAAAACCTAGGTAATACCATTCAGGAGATAGCCATAGGCAAACTTCATGACTAAAACACAAAAAGCAATGGCAACAAAAGCCAAAATTGACAATGGGATCTAATTATAATTAAGAGCTTCTGCACAGCAAAAGAAACTACCATTAGGGTGAACTGGCAACTAATAGAATGGGAAACAATTTTTGCAATCTACCCATCTGACAAGGGGCTAATATCCAGAATCTACAAAGAACTTAAACAAAGTAACACACACAAAAAACAAACAACCCCATCGAAAAGTGGGCGAAGGATAGGAACAGACACTTTTCAAAAGAAGACATTTATGCAGCCAATAAGCATATGAAAAAATGCTCATCATCACTGGTTATTAGAGAAATGCAAATCAAAACCACATTGAGATACCATCTCATGCCAGTTAGAATGGCGAGCATAAAAAAATCTGGAGACAACAGATGCTGGAAAGGATGCGGAGAAATAGGAACACTTTTACACTGTTGGTGGGAGTATAAATTAGTTCAACCATTGTGGAAGACAGTGTGGCAATTCCTCAAGGGTCTAGAAATAGAAATACCATTTGACCCAGCAATTCCATTACTGGGTATATACCCAAGGGATTATAAGTCATTCTATTACAAAGACACACGTACATGTATGCTCATTGCAGCACTTTATGATAGCAAAAACTTGGAACCAACTCAAATGCCCATCAATGATAGACTGGATAAAGAAAATGTGGCACATATACACCATGGAGTACTATGAAGCTATAAAAAAGGATGAGTTCATGTCCTTTGCAGGGACATGGATGAATCTGGAAACCATCATTCTGAGCAAACTGACACAAGAACAAAAAAACAAACACCACATGTTCTCACTCATAAGTGATTGCTGAACAATGAGAACACATGGACACAGGGAGGGAAACATCATACACCGGGGCCTGTTGTGGGATGGGAGAGCTAGGGGAGGGATATCAGGGGGTGGGGGGACTGGGGAGGGATAACATTAGGAGAAATACCTAATGTAGATGATGGCATGCTGGATACAGAAACCACCATGGCATGTGTATACCTATGTAACAATCCTGCACAATCTGCACATGTACCCCAGAACTTAAAGTATAATTAGAAAAAAACAAAACATTGTGCTAAATTAAAGAAGGCAGACATCAACAGCCACATACTGTATGATTCCATTTATAGTAGCTCCCATTTTCTACATTCCAGGACCCCACTGGATGGCTGGAACTATGTATACAATGTTTTTCAATCTGTTAACCAAGATGGCCACTAAATGACTAGCGAGCAGGTCGTATATGCAGCATGAATATGCTGGACCAAGGACGATTCACATCCCAGACGGGACGGCACAAAATTTCATCACGCTACTCAGAATGGCGTGCAATTTAAAGAGTATGAATTCTTTACTTCTGGAATTTTCTACTTAATATTTTCTGATTATGAGTGACCATGGGTAACTGAAACCACAGAAAATGGAAAGTGCAGATAACAGGGAAACTATTATATGTAAAATGTCCAGAAGAGGCAAATCCATAGGCACAGAAAGATTTGTAGCTGCCAGGACCTGGGCGTGGGGAGAGAGGAAAATGGGAGGACTGCTACTGGGTTTGGAGGTTCTTTCTGTGGTGATTAAAATGAGATAATGAGAATGCTTGCCTGACTTTGTGAATATATTAAAATACATTAAATTGTAAACTTTAAAAGGTGAATTTTATAGTATATGACTATATCTCAATTTTTAATATGAAGTATTTTTTAAATAAAAGAAAACATTATATTCTCTTAAACATTCTTAAATTTTTTAACATCTATTTTAATCTATATTTCTCTATCGACATCAAGGATTAAACAGCACATGTAACCCTCCTTCCCTTCTATCATCTCCATAATGCAAGAAACTTAACATGCTTTATTCTTCTAGTCACCTCTCTACAACCTAGATTTTCTTGTTGATGATGATGATGAAAATAATCTGTAATTATTACTTGTTGAATGTTAAGTACCATGTATCGTGTTTGTTTTATATGTATTATCTTATTTTTCCCAAGCTCTTAACTACTACCTCAAACTACCTCTCAGACTGTTTAGGGATTTTTCAAAATAATATGTCTTCTATTTTAAGCCTCCTTTAAACAATTTTAAATTAAATGGTACAACTACTCTGTCGATGAGTTTTTTGTATGGGTTTCTTAAAGCCACTTCTGTAGCTTCTGTGATACTGCATAATCTCAGTGTTCTTTTTCCACTTAGAGGTTCCCTCTCATTCTCTTTTGCTTGGTTCTCCTCCCGTTCATCACCCCTAAATATTGGGCTGCTCCAACACTAAGTCCTCAGCTTGACACCTTGGGTGACCTCATCTGGTCCCATGGCCTTGAACGCCACCTTTTGCAGATAATTCTCAAATTTGTATCTCCAGTCTTAACCTCTCTCCTAAACTCTACCTGTCAATTTGACGTGTTCACTTGGATGTCCAATACGCATCTCAAACGTAACATGTCCAAAATCAAACTTGATTCTGTCCCCAGACTTGCTCTTCCTCTAGTGTTCTCTATCTTTGTGAATAGCACCTATTCATCCAGTTACTCAGGTCGAAAACTTTAGAATCAAACTGGAATCCTCTCTTTCTCTCAACACTCCCCAAATTCAATCCTGCTGGCTGTACCTTCAAAGTACATCTCTAGTTCCTCCACTAATACTGTCCTGGCCCAGAGCACCACTACACTTTTGGAATACCACAGTAGGCTCTTTTTTTTTTTTTGAGATGGAGTTTCACTTTTGTTTCCCAGGTTGGAGTACAATGACACGACTTTGACTCACTGGGAGTTCCATGGGATACCACAGTAGGCTCCTAACAGTCTTGATTGTTTCCTTCTTTCCTCCCTATAATCTTGTCTCCAAACTGAAGACAGAGTGATCCTCGCTATAGTTTCTTATCACACAGGGTCTGCAGACCTTAGGTGATCTGGTTCCTGGGCCCTGCTCCCATTCCACTTCTCACTGTTTTCTGTGCCTTATCTTCACTCCAGCCACATTGGCCTCCCTATTGCTTTTGTTTGTTTGTTAGTTTGTTTGTTTTGAGACGGAGTCTTGCTCTATGGCCCAGGCTGGAGTGCAGTGGCGTGTTCTCGGCTCACTGCAACCTCCACTTCCCAGGTTCAAGCGATTCTCCTGCCTCAGTCTCCCAAGTAGCTGGGACTACAGGCACACACCACCACCTGGCTAATTTTTGTATTTTTAGTAGAGACGGGGTTTTGCTGCGTTGGTCAGGCTGGTCTTAAACTCCTCACCTCAGGTGATCCGCCCACCTCAGCCTCCCAAAGTGCTGGGATTACAGGCATGGGCCACTGCACCTGGCCAGACAAATTATTCTTATATCTCAGTTTTCTAACCTGTATAATAGGGTTAATAATAGTACGTACTCCATGGTAATATTGGAGTGATTAAATGAGATACTATATCTAAAGTTGTTCAGAATAGTATATGAATCAGAGTAAATCCACAATAAATGTTGGCTATTATTACAATTACACACTAGACTTTTTCCCTTGATGTTTTTATTCTGTTTCTTCTTCTTTTTAATTTGGTTATTCTTAGAAAGTGTAAAAAATGATGAATGTTCTACTTTCCTGCATTCCAAAAGTTTTTTCTTTTGATTATCACATGCTTGACCCATAGTAAATGCTCAATAAATGTTAGCTATCAGGTTGGTGGAAAAGTGCAGTTTTTGCCATTAAAATAATGGTTTTTGCCATTACTTTTGCACCAACCTAATATTATATTTAGAATACACAAAACCTTCCCTTTCTGGTTATTCTTACTCTGATGCATTTCCTCCCTTCCTTCCCCTTCCTTCCTTCCTTCCTTCCTTCCTTCCTTCCTTCCTTCCTTCCTTCCTTCTTTCTTTCTTTTTCTTTCGTACAGAGTCCTGCTCTGTTGCCAGGCTCGAGTGTAGTGGCATGATCTCGGCTCACTGCAACCTCTGCCTCCTGGGTTCAAGCGATTCTCCTGCCTCAGCCTCCCGAGCAGCTGGGACCACAGGCATGCCACCACACCTCGCTATTTTATGTGTTTTTTAGTGGAGGCAGGGTTTCACCATGTTGACCAGGATAATCTTGATCTCCTGACTTCAAGATCCGCCCCCTGGTATAAAAGGGTGATGCTTTTTTATTATTCAGTCCCAAAGTGCTGGGATTATAGGTGTGAGCCACCTCACCTGGCCCACTCTGACACATTTCTATTGGATTACTCTTTAAGTAACCTCTTCAGAAGAAACATGGGTGGTATGTAATCTTCATCTTTACATGTCCAAACCTGTCTCCCTTTTACAATCACATGTCAAACATAGTTTGGCTGGGAAGAGATTTCTAGAATTCCCTTAGAATTTGGTGAATGTTGTTCTCAATACATAGTCCTTTGTTTTTGTTTGGAAGTGTATGGAACTTTCTCTTCATTGTCAAGATCAGGAATTTGACCATGACATGTTTTGTTGGCTCTCTTCTTTAGTATTCCTACCTAACGTTTGGTGGGTCCATTTGATGTCAAGATCCAGGTCTTTCTTTAGCAAAAGGAAATTTTCTTTTATTATTGTTTGCATTATGGCTTCTCTTCCAAGTGAAATTATTGTCTAATGAAACTCATTGAAGTGGCTGACTCTCTTAGATCGCACCTGATGTCTCATATCTTACTCTTAAAATGTCTATTTCTTTGGTTTGCATTTTTGGAGAATTTTTAAAAGTTATTTGTACACTGAGTTTCGGAAGTGTTCATTCTGCTATTCAGTGCCCCCATTGAAGTTGCTTTGATGTACTTCAGAATTTTTTTCCTGAGAGATATTCTCCATGTGCATAGCAAATTACATTTTGAATGTAAAATCTTCACAGAAATAAATGAGGCTGAAAACTAGGAATTTCTGAAAGTTTCCTCATGTTTTCTGCAGTATTCCCAATGTCTTTATGTTTTTCTATTTCCAATGGCTCTTCAAATGGGTTTACCTATACTATTGCACTAGATTTGTTCACCATAGAATTGTATAGGGGCTCCTGGAGTTGTCTTCAAGTTAGTGCATGTTGCACTATATCTGGACAATATTCATCAGACTTTCTAACAAAAGGGTGGTTTTTCTAAGGTCCTGGTGAAAGTAGTTTTAGTCTATATTTTAGTTTCATTTGGCTTATTTCCTTCTCTACATTTTTTATAAATACACTGTAACTTCATAGTTTTACTTTTACTATGTAGGTATATTAAGTTCACACCTTTTTTTTTAAAGACTGAATCTCACTCTGTTGCCCAGGCTGGAGTACAGTGGCACAGTCTCAGAAATGAACAAAGCCTCCAAGAAATATGGGACTATGTGAAAAGACCTAATCTGTGTTTGATAGGTGTACCTGAATGTGACAGAGAGAATGAATCCAAGCTGGAACACACTCTTCAGGATGTTATACAGGAGAACTTCCCCAACCTAGCAAGGTAGGCCAATATTCAAGTCCAGGAAATACAGAGAACACCACAAAGATATTCCTCAAGAAGAGCAACCCCAAGGCACATAATCATCAGATTCACCAGGATTGAAATGAAGGAAAAAATGCTAAGGGCAGCCAAAGAGAAACGTCAGGTTACCCACAAAAGGAAGCCCATCAGACTCACAGTGGATCTCTCAGCAGAAACCCTACAAGCCAGAAGAGAGTGGGAGCCAATATTCAACATCCTTAAAGAAAAGAACTTTCAACCTAGAATTTCACATCCAGCCAAACTAAGCTGCATAAGTGAAGGAGAAATAAAGTCCTTTATGAACAAGCAATTGCTCAGAGATTTCAACACCACAAGGCCTGCTTTACAAGAGCACCTGAAAGAAGCACTAAACATAGAAAGGAACAACCAGTACCAGCCACTCCAAAAACGTACCAAATGGTAAAGAGCATCGACACAATGAAGAAACTGCGTCAACTAATGGGCAAAACAACCAGCTAGCATCAAAATGGCAGGATCAAATTCACACATAACAATATTAACCTTAAATATAAATGGGCTAAATGCCCCAATCAAAAGACACAGACTGGCAAACTGGATAAAAAGTAAAAACTTATCGGTGTGCTGTAACCAGGAAACCCATCTCACATGCAAGGATACACATAGGCTCAAAATAAAGGGATGGAGGAAGATCTATCAAGCAAATAGAGAGAGAAAAAAAAAAGCAGGAGTTGCAATCCTAGTCTCTGATAAAATGGACTTTAAACCAACAAAGGTCAAAAGAGACAAAGAAGTGCATTACATAATGGTAAAAGGATCAATGCAACAAGAAGAGCTAACGATCCTAAATATATATGTGCCCAAATCAGGAGCACTCAGATACATAAAGCAAGTTCTTAATGACCTACAAAGAGACTTAGACTCCCACACAATAAGAGTAGGAGACTTTAACACTCCACTGTCAATATTAGTCAGATCAATGGGACAGAAAATTAACAAGGATATCTAGGACTTGAACTCAGACCTGGACCAAGCAAACCTAACAGACATTTACAGAACTCTCCACCCCAAATCCACAGAATATACATTCTCAGCACCACATCACACCTACTCTAAAATTGACCACATAATCACAACAGTCTCTCAGACCACAGTGCAATCAAATTAGAACTCAGAATTCAGAAACTAACTCAGAACTGCACAACATCGTGGAACTGAACAACTGGCTCTTGAATGTTGACTGGATAAACAATGAAATCAAGGCAGAAATAAAGATGTTCTTTGAAACCAACAAGAAAGAAGACACAATGTACCAGAATCTCTGGGACACATTTAAAGCACTGTGTAGAGGAAAGTTTGTAGCAATAAATGCCCACATGAGAAGCAAGGCAAGATCTAAAATCGACACCCTATCATCAAAATTGAAAGAGCTAGAGGAGCAAGATCAACAAAACTCAAAACCTAGCAGAAGACAAGAAATAACTAAGATTAGAGCAGAACTGAAGGAGATAGAGACACAAAAAACCCTTCAAAAAATCAATAAATCCAGGAGCTGGTTTTTTGAAAAAAATCAACAAAATAGACCACTGGCCAGATTAATAAAAAAGAAAAGAGAGAAGAATCAAATAGATGCAATAAAAAATGATAAAGGGGATATTACCACAGATTCCACAGAAATATGAACCACCATCAGAGATTACTATAAACAATTATATGCACACAAACCAGTAAACCTGAAAGAAATGGATAAATTCTTGGACACTTCCACCCTCCCAATGCTAAACAAGGAAGAAGTCGAAACCCTGAATAGACCAATAACAAGGGCTGAAGTTGAGGCAGCAATGAATAGCTTACCAACCAAAAAAAGCCCAAGTCCAGATGGGTACACAGCTGAATTCTACAAGGCATACAAAGAGGAACTGTTACCACTCCTTCTGAAACTATTCCAAACAATCCAAAAACAGGGAATCCTCCCCAGAGCATTTTATGAAACCAACATCATCCTGATACCAACATCATCCTGTTGAGTCATCCTGGCAGAGACTCAACAAGAAAAGAAAACTTCAGGCCAATATCCATGATGAACATAGATGCAAAAATCTTCAATAAAATACTGGCAAACCAATTGCAGCAGCACATCAAAAAGCTTATTCATCACAATCAAGTAGCCTTCACCCCAGGAATGCAAGGCTGGTTCAACACACACAAGTCTATAAATGTAATTCACCACATAAACCGAACCAAAGACAAAAACCACATGATTATCTCAATAGATGCAGAGAAGGCCTTTGACAACATTCAACAGTCCTTTATGCTAAAAACTTGCAAGAAACTAGGTATTGACAGAACATATCTCAAAATAATAAAAGCTATTTACAACAAACGCACAGCCAATATCATACTCAATGGGCAAAAACTGGAAGCATTCCCTTTGAAATCCAGCAGTAGACAAGAAGGCCCTCTCTCACCACTCCTATTCAATATAGTATTGGAAGTTCTAGCCAGAGCAATCAGGCAGGAAAAGGAAATAAAGCGTATTCAATTAGGAAAGGAGGAAGTCAAATTGTCTGTATTTGCAGACGACATGATTGTATATTTAGAAGACCCTATCATCTCAGCCCAAAATCTCCTGAAACTGATAAGCAACTTCAGCAAAGTCTCAGGATACAAAATCAATGTGCAAAAATCACAAGCATTCCTATACACCAATAACAGACTTAAAGAGAGTCAAATCAAGAACGAACTGCCATTCACAATTGCTCCACAGAGAACAAAATATCTAGGAATACAACTAACAAAGGATGTAAAGGACCTCTTCAAGGAGAACTACAAACCACTGCTCAACGAAATAAGAGAGGACACAAACAGATGGAGAAACATTCCATGCTCAAGGTTAGGAAGAATCAATATCATGAAAATGGCCATACTGCTCAAAGTAATTTATAGATTCAATGCTATCCCCATCAAGCTACCAATGACCTTCTTCACAGAACTGGAAAAAAACCACCTTAAACTCCATATGGAACTAAAAGAGAGCCCGCATAGCTAAGTCAATTCTAAGCAAAAAGAACAAAGCTGGAGGCATCATGCTACCTGACTTCAAACTATACTACAAGGCTATAGTAATCAAAACAGCATGGTACTGGTACCAAAACAGAGATATAGACCAATGGAACAGGACAGAGGCCTCAGAGGCAATGCCACACATCTACAACCATCTGATCTTTGACAAACTTGATAAAAACAAGCAATGGGGAAAGGATTCCCTGTTTAATAAATTGTGTTGGGAAAACTGGCTAGCAATGTGCAGAAAGCAGAAACTGGGCCCCTTCCTGACACCTTATACTAAAATTAACTCCAGATGGATTAAAGACTTAAACATAAGACCTAACACCATAAAAACCTTAGAAGAAAACCTAGGCAAAACTATCCAGGACATAGGCATAGGCAAGGACTTCATGACTAAAACGCCAAAAGCATTGGCAACAAAAGCCAAAATAGACAAAAGGGATCTAATTAAACTTCAGAGCTTCTGCACAGCAAAAGAAACAGTCATTAGAGTGAATCGGCAACCAACGGAATGGGAAAAAATTTTTGCAATCTACCCATTTGACAAAGGACTTATATCCAAAATCTACAAAGAACTAAAACAGATTTACAAGAAAAAAACAAACCCATTCAAAAGTGGGCAAAGGATATGAACAGACACTTTTCAAAAGAAGACATATATGAGGCCAACAAACATGAAAAAAAATGCTCATCATCACTGGTCATTAGAGAAATGCAAATCAAAACTACATCGAGATACCATCTCATGCCAGTTAGAATGGCGATCATTAAAAAATCTGGAGACAACAGATGCTGGAGAGGATGTGGAGAAATAGGAACACTTTTACACTGTTGGTGGGAGTGTAAATTAGTTCAACCATTGTGGCGATTCCTCAAGGACCTAGAAATAGAAATTCCATTTGACCCAGCAATCCTATTACTGAGTATATATCCAAAGGATTATAAATCGTTCTGTTATAAGGACACATGCACACGTATGTTCACTGTAGCACTGTTTACAATAGCAAAGTCTTGTAACCAACTCAAATGCCCATCAATGATGGACTGGACAGGGAAAATGTGGCACATATACACCACGGAATACTATGCAGCCATAAAAAACAATGAGTTCATGTCCTTTGTAGGGACATGGATGAACCTGGAAACTATAACTCTCAGCAAACTGACACAAAACAGAAAATCAAACACGGCATGTTCTCACTCATAGGCGGGTGTTGAACAATGAGAACTCATGGACACAGGGAGGGAA
>PVKP010023673.1:0-35983 GCA_004027715.1 Plecturocebus donacophilus
AAAAAAAAAAAGAAACTATAAATACTCAAGTAGAATCAAGGATAAAAAACTCTGGCCCATTAATTCTATCTATACCATATAGATGGATCTATATAGATAGATAGATAGATATCATAGAGATGGATCTATATGGTATAGATATCCATGGTAGATATAATAATCTATATCTATATAGCTTAATCTATATCTATAGGTATAAATATCCCTAAGTGTTAACAAATACATTGCCTACAATGTGTAACCTATATTTCTCTATTTTTATTACAATGGTAATTGATATATCAGCATATTTTTGCATTTATAGCTATTTAGTAGGAATGTGGGCTATAATTGCCACTTTATACCTTTCGATTTTCTTAGGAAACTCCAGGATTCTAAAAGTAAAGCCCTATGGAAATAAATCAATAACATTTCAAATGAAGACCCCAAATCAGGAAATGAAATTACAATTCTGATATCAACATTAATTTATGTAAGCAGTTCGTTTGAAATCATTACACTTTTTTTCTGTTTGTAAAACACAGTTTTCTTAACCTTAAGCATTGTATCATCCATGTGTTTTCATCTTTGGGCTTCTGAATATATACCAGCCAGACAAAACAAATAATAGTCTTCATAATACCTACAGATCCCTGTAAGAACCAAATAGATAGCCTACTGGGTTACCAGATATGCTATAGTACTACAAAATTAAAGGAAAGATGCTCTTTGTTAACCTTTTTTCTAACAAAAAACAATCAAGTTTTAAAAATAGAGATTGGAAGCAAACTCAGAAACCTCACATCTTTAAATATGGGAAAGTTTGAAAAACAGGGATAACTGAAAACATCAGTTAAAAACATTAAGCTAAAAATGAAGAGAGATTCTTCAATAACAAGATAGACATCAAGAACCAAAGGATGAATTTTGAGTAAATAAATATATTCAATGATGTAGACTAAAAACAGTGGTAAAAGTTATCTAAGCAACTTCAAACGTTTTTTAAATAATGGAAAAACATTGCTTGGTATTATATAAAATTTGTCAATGCTGTGATTTACATAAGAAAAGAAACTCTTCAGTCAGGGAGAAAATAAATTTTTAGGAAATAGAAATACAAGGATTTCAAATACAAATAAGGACAAAAACAATGTTTTGCATGTCATGGTCCATGGATCACCTTAAAAGTAAGAATGAGGAACTCAGGTGGAGAAGAAGAAAAATGAGCTCTTCAAACTCATTCATATTGAACCAAAACAACCACAAACAAACAAAACCTTAAATATTAATTGCTTTCTTAAAAGGGTTAAGAAAATAAGGTACATGCCCATACACAATTGGGTACATGTAAAACTGGCAAAATTGAGTAAGATCAATGAATTGTATCACTGTTGATTTTCTGATTGTGATATTGTGCTGTAGTTATGTAAGATGTTACAGTTAATAATACACACTATGCTTCTGTATCTTTTCTAACAACTATATGTGAATCTCAAAGTAACTAAATATAAAAAATTAAAGAAAAATAAAGACTGACATTTTCAATCATCTTAGTTATTTTTTCAATGAAAAAATTAAGTAAATTTTACACATTTTCTTCAAATGGTCTTACAACCTATCTTTGAGGATATTAAGACCTTAGGAGAATATAATTGGAAATCACTTAAAATTAGAAAACTGAGAAATCAAGAAATAATCAAAGGCCCTTCGATTCACAGAGAGTATTACATGACTACGGCCACAAAAGAATAATTGAAACACACACGGACACACACACAAAAACACACACACACATAAGCTACTTAACCGAGCAATGATATAGCTATAGAAAGAAACCATGAATTAGAATACCAGAGTTCACCAAATAAAATGAAAAGGGGTAAAACCTAGATAATTGCCTTAAGAAGTAGCTGAAGCAAAAAACCTATGTGTAATAAAATTAAAATATTAAAATAGCATTAGAAAACTCCAAATACATGGGAATACTAAAAAACTAATTTAAGATGAATCAACCCAAATATAAGTCCAAGACTATTCCACTCCTAAAAGATAGGAGAATATTTTCAAAACCTTGGAGTTGCCAGTTTTTATTTTTAAATTATTATTATTTCAAATTTTGGACAAGACTGCTATGATTTAAATATTTGTCTCCTGCAAAACTCAAGTTGGAATGTAATCCCCAATGTGGCAGTAGTAAGAGGTGGGGCCTTAAGACGATGAGTAAGCTCAGCCCCGTTGCCATGTGATTCCCTGTGCCACTTCAGAACTCTGCAGAGAGTCCTCATCTACAAGAAGATCCTTACCAGATGAGGACCTTTGACCTTAGACTTAGCCTCCATAACTGTAAAAAATAAATTTCTTTTCTTAATAAATCACCCAGTTTAAGGCATCCTTTTACCTAAAACAAAAGAAAATAGACTAATACAAAGAGAGAAAAAAGAGTATTAGCCATTAAAAATAAACTAAACTGAATTTCATCAAAATTAAATTTTCACTTATTAAAAAACACCATTAAGAAAATGGAGAAGCAAGCCACTGACACAGATCAGATACAAAAAAGAAATATTGATAGTACACATATTCAGCAAAGGATTGCTATCAAGCATATATGAAGAATGCCAAAAATCAAAAATAAAAATATGAAAAACTATTGATTAAAAAATAAGCAATGAAAAAATGCTCAACATCCTGTATGACCAGAAATATGCATATTAAAAGCATAAGGAGATACTATTTTACACTTATAAGGGTGAGTAAAACCAAAAGGACTGATAACACTAAATGCTGAGATGTGGACCAATCAGAACTCTTATAAATTGCTCATGGAAGTGTAAAATGGTGCAAATATTTTTGAGAGGAGTTTCTCCCAAGTTAAGCATATATTTAGCCCTCACTACTAATAATAAAATTTAAGCAGGAGAAATAAAAATTCCATTGAATTGCATAAAAATGTACATAGCATTGTTACTCATAATAGTCCATAAAATGAGAAAAACCTAAATGCCCTTTAATAGAAGAATGGATAAACATTCTTGAGGCATATTAATGCAATTAAACACTATAAACTTAAAATAAAATTCTAAGCCCCCTAACTGATTTGAATGGACCTCCCTTTCAGCCAATGACATTCTAAAGTAAATGTGAAAAACTAGTTCAGGCCATGATAGGAAGGAGGGGGTCAGACATATCTCATTACACCCTCTTCCCTTTGGAATTCAGGCACAAATGATCAGTATTAACATTAAAACAGAGATCTTAAGACTGACCAGGCAGTCTCTTTGTAGCAATCAGATACATTACAAAATGGCATATAGCAGGCCCTGTAAGAAACTGAAGTATTTTATCCTGAAATATATTTCTTTGACATATTTTTAAATAGCCCTGTAAAGCTGCCTCTTGTAGGGAAAATAAATATTCTGTAGAATATCTTCTTCCCTTTCCAAGTCTTTTCCTGATCCAGGAGAGATTAGCTAAGAGTCTGGTACCTTTTTAAGTCTGATAACAAACATTTGCCATCTATCCTATCTGAAGCCTGCTACCTGGAAGCTTCATCTACATAATAAGAAGTTTGGTATCCAGAACCCCTTATCTTAACCCAGATATTCCTTTTTTTCTACTAATTCTAGGTCTTTAGATAAACCCTTTCAACCAATTGTCAATCAGAAAATATTTGAATCCACCTATAACCTGAAAGCCCCCACTTTGAGTTCTCCGGCCTTTCAGGACCAAACCAGTGTACATCTTACCTGTATTGATTGATGTTTTATTTCTCCCTAAAATGTATAAAACCAAGCTATAGCTCGACCACCTTGGGTACATGTTCTCAGAATCTCCTGAGGCTGAGTCATGATCCTGTCCTTAACCTTGGCAAGATAAACTTGTAAATTGATTGACACTGACTGCCTTGAAGGGAAGAACCCAGTAACCACCTGCTGACTAAAGAGCCCTTGGGTCCTGAATAACTAGCAGGAATACCCAGGTAGTATGCCATGGAACTTGGGTGAGACTGAGACATGCTGGCTTCAGGTACTAGCTCAGCCACCATAGGGGAGAGCACCATGCTTCCTTGCTGCAGTCAGAATGATTGTACCAGCAGGCAATCTGGAGTGGACACTGCCATTACTTTTAGAAAATTAAAAATAGCTATTGTGGAAAGTTCAATGAATTTCAAGAAGATACAGAGAAGGAATTCAGAATTCTATCATCAGATTATTTTAACAGAGATTGAAATAATTTTAAAAAGCAGAAATTCTAGAGTTGAAAAAATACAATCGACATACTGAACAATGCATCATAGTCTCCTAATACCAGAATTGATCAAGCAGAAGAATTAGTGAGCTTGAAGATAGATTATTTGAAAATACACAACCAGGGGAGATAAAATAAAAAAGTATAAAAAAGAAGGAAGCATACCTACCAGGCCTAGAAAGTAGCCTCCAAAGGCCAAATCTAAGAGTTACTGGTCTTAAAGAGGAGATAGCAAATGGAAAGAACATTGTCTTGTGGTTTGAGTGCCAGCTTAGCCACAGTAGAATATAACATCAGGTAGATTTCTAAGGGTTTTGACTCTAATTAATCCCTGGTTCACAGATACCATCACTGGACCTGTCTGGGATTTAGAAGAACTTGCTATTCTGAAGAGAAAGACATAAACATGACTGGCTTTACCACTTCCTATAGGGATTGAAAATTAATTCAAAAGAATAATTTCAGAGGACTTCAAAAACCTAAGAAAGATATCAATATTTAAGTACAAGAAGGTTACAGAACACCATACAGATGCAATTGAAAGTGGAATACCTCAACACATTTAATAATCAAATCCCAAAGGCCAAAAATAAAGAAAGCATTATAAACGCAGCAAGAGAAAAGAAACAAATAACATATAAGCGAGCTACATTACATCTGGCAGCAGGGTTTTCAGTGGAAACCTTATGGGTAGGAGAAAGTGGCATGACATATTTAACGTGTTGAAGGAAAAAAAGTTTATCCTACAATAATATTACTGGTGAAACTAACCTTCAAGCATAAAGGAGAAGTAAATACTTTCCCAGGCAAACAAAAGCTGATGCATTTCATCAATACCAGTCCTGCAAGAAATGATACAGGGAGTTCTTCAATCTAAAAGGAAAGGACATTAATGGGCAATAAGAAATCATCTGAAGGTACAAAACTCACTGGTAATAGTAAGCGCACAGAAAAACACAGAATATTATAACACTGTAATTTGAGAGTATAAACTCCTATTTTATGTATTATGCAATAGAAAGATTAAATGATGAACCATTCACAAATAATAATTACATCTTTTGGAGACACAGACAGTACAAGAATACCTAAAGAAAAACAATAAGAACTTAAAGGATAGTGAGATAAATTTAAAGTGTAGCATTTTTCTTTTTTTCCTCATTTGTTTATGTCATCAACATTAAGTCAACATTAGTTTTAAATAATTGATTATAAGATAGTATTTGCAAGCCTCAAAGTAACTTCAAATAAAAAAAATACGAAACACAAAAAGTAAAAAGCAATAAATTAATCACACCACCAATCAAAATTGCTTCACTAAAAGGAAGACAGGATGAAAGAAAAGAAAGAGAAAACCAGAAAACAAACAACAAAATAGCAGGAACACATCCTTATTCATGAATAATAACATTAAATGTAAAAGGACTAAACTCTCCAACAGACATGGAGTGGATGAATAGATTTTTTAAAATCCGCAATGATCTATTGACTATAAAAAACACACCTCACCTGTAAAGATAAACACAGACTGAAAATAAAGGAATTAAAAAAGATATTTTATGTCAGTGGAAACCAAATAAAGAGTAAGAGTAGCCATATTTATATGAGACAAAGTAGATTTCAAGATAAAAACTGTAAGAAGAAACAAAAGTGATTATATAATGATAAAGGGGTCAAATCAACAAGAGTATATAGCAATTATAAATTATATGTACCAAACACTGGAGCACTGAGATATAAATTGCACATATTCTTAACACTAAAGAGAGAGACAGACCTCAATACAATAATAGCTGGAGACTTTAACACCTCACTTTTAGTATGGACAGATCTTCCCACCAGAAAATCAACAAAGAAAACTGCAGGACTCACATTAACTTACTTCAAATTATATTAACACTACAAAGCTATAGTAACCAAAATAGCATGGTGCTGGCATTAAAACTAACACAAAGATCAATGGAACATAACTGAGAATCCAGAAACAAATCCATACATCTACAGTGAACTCATTTTCAAGAAAGTTGCCAAGAATATACACTGGGGAAAAGACAGTCTGTTCAATAAATGGTGCTGGAAAAACTGTATATCTACATGCAGAAGAATAAAACTAGAACTCTATCTCTCATCAGGTGCAAAAATCCAAGACTAGAAACTATAAAACTCCTAAAAGAAAATATTAGGGAAACCCTCCAGGACATGAGTCTGGGCAAAGATTTCTTGAGTAATACCCTACAAGCACAAGAAACCACAGCAAAAAAAGAACAAATGAGATCACATCAAGTTAAAAAAGCTTCTGATGGCAAAGAAACTATCAACACAGTAAAGAGACAACCACAGAATGGGATAAAATATTTGCAAACTACCTCTCTGACAAGGGATTAATAACTAAAATATAGTAGTAGCTCAAACAACTCTAAAGGAAAAAAATCTAATCATCTGATCAAAACGTGGCAAAAGAACTGAATAAACGTTTCTCAGAAGAAGACATACAAATGTCAGTGGCAAACAGGCATATGAAAAGGTGCCAAACACCACGGATCATCAGAGAAATGCACATCAAAACTGCAGTGAGACGTCACCTCATCTCAGATACAATGTCTTCATCAAAAGACAAGCAGTAACAAATGCTAATGAGGATGTGGATAAAAGGGAACTTTTGTACACTGTTGGTGCAGATGTAAGTTAGTACAACCACTGCGAAGAATAGTGTGGAGTTTCCTCAAACCTAAAAATATTAAAAATAGAGATATCATATGATCCAGCAATCCCACTGAAGGTATATACCCAAATAAAGGAAATCAGAGTGTGGTGTGTTAACTGCACTACTATATTTATTGCAGCATTATTTATAGTAGGCAAGATATACAAGCAACTTAAGCATCCATCATCAGATGAGTGGATAAAGAAAATGTGGTACATATACACAATGGAGGACTATTCAGTCATAGAAATGAATAAGATCCCGTCATTTGCAACAACATGGATGGAACTGGGAGGTCATTATGTTAAGTGAAATGTGTCAGGAATAGAAAGAAATGAGTCTGGAATAGAAAGACAAACTTCACATGTTCTCACTTATTTGTGGGAGCTAAAAAATAAAATAATTGAATTCATGGAGACAAAGGGTAGAAGAATGGTTACCAGAAACTGGGAAGGATAGTCAAGGACTGAGGGGGAAGTGGATGGAGATGGTTAATGGGCCCAAAAGTGGTTAGAAAGGCGAATAACACCTGGTATTCAACAGCACGACAGAGTAACTATAGTCATTAATAATGTAATTGTCCATTTAAAATAACTAAAAGAGTATATAATTTGTTTATAACACCGAGGATAAATGCTTGAGAGGATAGATATCACATTTACCATAATGTGGTTATTACACATTATGTGCTTATATCAAAGTATCTCATGTACCCCACATATATTCACACCTACTATGTACCCTCTAAAATTAAAAATAGTATTTTTTTAATGGCAGGAGCAACATTTCTTACAGCATCTGGATACACTGTAGCTACAGTAACCCTGTTTTTTTATTATTACCTTATCAGTGGTGTCTTTTGCTACCCAATTCAATATTCTATAGCTATTCAACCACTCTTTGTCTATGCTTCTATTGTTTCTTCTCTTGACATGACAAATGCTTCTGGAATTAATTTATGTTTATTCCTAGCTTTGTATGTCTAATAATGTTGCCCTACTACTGCTTTTTTTCTATCTTCTGGCTTCTGTACTCCTAAACTATTACTGCTATTCCTATGTGGCCCTTTTCTAGAGGGTCACATAGACCATCAGAGGATCTGACTGAATTGGCTAGTTGCCATATGCAGTAGAGAATCTTAGTACTGGATTGTCCATACCTCTCATATTGCCCTGCCTTGTAGACCGTTGATCATTCTAGATGACTGACTGAATGAGAGGTGATCCCTGCTTCAATAATGTATGTCTTGGCTTGCAGAGACACATGAAACTAAACACAGCGATGCATGCACCAGAAACCTCTCAGAAGGAAATGGAAAATGTCACGCACACAGAGACTCTCCAGAAAGAGTATCGTATTCAGTAGCCATCTTCTGTGGGCTGCCCTAAAACATTCATTTATTAATGTCTCTTCCATGGACATCTCTTTTCTTACACTGATCAGTCTTTGTATTCATGAAGCAATACCACATGATTAAAAATATACCTTTGAAATTTTTTTAAAAATCTGATACTTGATGCCTCTCATACTCTTTACTTCCTAAATTTTCTGTGATTTTGCTTTGTTAGGATGGAATTTTAGTCATTTTATACATTTCAAAAAATTCCCACTTGTAAACTAGATTGGAGTTATATTTTTATAGGTTATTCATGGCTAAATTAGCATTCAAAATATTGAATATTTCTACCAAGGCAACTATAGTAGAGGAAAATTCACTGAGCCAACCTCTTGTAATCCCGAAATTCCAATATTTCCACAATGCCAAATTGAAACAAAGTAGGAAAATACCATAGTAATATGGCTCATATAATAGTAATATTATAGCTATAAAATACATGTTTCATATATCATTATATCAAAATGATTTTAGAATATAAGGAATGCTGATTACTCTATTTAACATGATAGCTCAGAAATGAGAAATACCTCCAACATTGTTCAAATGATAATAAGATAAAAGCTATTATTTACTTTGTACCGGAGTTCCAAGTGCTTAACTTGCATTGGAGCATTTAATCCTCAGTGGGAGATTTATCATAATCGTTTTGCAAATGAGGAAACACTTACAGAGAGGTTAAGCAACTTGCCTAAGATAATACAACCACTAAGTTGTGGAACCAGGATTTAAACTCCAGGCACTGTGATCTAGAGATCATACTCTTAACCATTATTAAGATTAGTTTATTAAATATGAAAACCATCAATTTAATCTCACAGAGTCACTTCTTTGAGGCATAAGTCAAGTTTTATATATGTTAAGGGCAACTTTGAAAAGAAGGCAGGGTTGATGAGAGTAAAAAAAGACAATACTATAAATATTATTTACATTGTCCAAATGTTTCTATGATGGTTAAATAAAGTATCGAACCCAGCCTCTTAGCTTGAGAATGTATGTTTTGTTTTTTTCTTTTAGCTGACTCTTACTCCTCTCTGGAAGAGAACATATTTTAAAGTTTATTTGCCTAGGAAACAAATGTTAAAATATTTTATCATTTTTCTAGTTAAAATACTTACTTTTAATCAACATTTATCTTATATTTCTTTCTCATTTTTAATTTCAGAGCAAGAAAATTATGCATTTCTTTAGTCAACAACTAGTTGCTAATTATTTACTATGTGTCAAGTCTTAGGATGCCAGAGTGAAGAAGAGATATGCAAACTTATAACTGTGGTTTCCCTTTAAATTCTAGCAGAAAATATGATACACATTTTAATCAATGCTATGATAGGCAGGTATATAGTGTTACGTGAATATATATGAATACATGATTCATAAACTGGGTTGAGAAATTCTTAAAGAAGAAAGTGGCATGCAAACAAATAACCAAGAGTGAATAAAAGATATTATAGATAAAGCAAAGAGGGCCCAGTGGAATGACAAAATGATTGAGTATCCAGAGGTGGAAGGACTTGGTGAATTATCTGAAAAGGTACCATCAGAGGATGATGGCCACATTTCTAGCTCCAGCCATCAGGTGATTATTAACATTCCTTTAAATTTGCATTTTTATTTTGAATTGTTTTCCTATTTATTATCTTTATTTAATCTGAAAACAACTCTTTGGGAGATAGAGAGGTATGCATTTTCCAGCTGAAAAATACAAAGTGTTCATATGATTTGCATAAAGTCTCAGACGAAGGGGGTAAGGAAGAGTAGTTAGTGGATTGCACACAGAATGAAGTTATTTTCACCATCATTTCTACTCATTTAGAACATATCTTTTATTCTACTGTCTAAAGAGGGACATGTATTCTTTCAGACAAGATTATCTGGATTCGAGTCCATCACACATTATTCCCTTTGTCATCTGATGTAGACATTTCTAACTGGCTCTCCCGACAGGAGCAATCCATTATCATAGCTGGTGGAACAATTTTGATCAACCATATCAACACTCCTATCATTACCATCAAGTGCAAATGCACATTAATATTCTATGCAATGGCCAAGCAGATGCAGAAAGACAATACATCTCTTCAAAAGATTCCTGCAGGCCTCTTCTTTGTTTTTTCACCCTCCATTTTCTTTCCCAGCTTGGTCATATGTTCTAATTAGGTCTTGAGGTTCATTTGACTATACCACAAGCTTCTGTATGGTAACTGGAATCCCTCTGTTATCATTCTAGTGCCATTTACCTATACTCTTCAATTATAAACTTAGATGGAAGTTAAATAGCCAGTGAGAAATGGTAGAAGAGTTCACTGTGTACCTCAGTAGGGGACAGACACCTCAAACTGTTTAAACTGTGTGCACCACAGTGTCAGTGCTATGATGGTTTCTTTCACAACAGTTTTGAATTTTTTAGGTATCCTAAGTATTTCTTTGTGGTATATGTATGTGTGTGTCTCTCTGTGTGCATGTTGTGTGTCTCTGTGTTTTGTTTGCTTTTTGGATGGGTGGGAGGTTATTAAATGTCATGAATTATTGAAAAGGAACTTGATCTTATAGTAATTCCAACAGGGAGAAACAAAATCTAGAGATATCAGAGAGTCCCTTGTACATATTCCAGGGACTATGTGGGCAACTATCTCTGATGTTTGCAAGAGGAATAAAGAAGGATTTCAGCATAGGTGACAAATTATCCCTCAAATGATGACAGTCTGTGATTGTGGGCTTGTCCTCCCACTTGGATTTTTGGTATTGGCCACTAAAAATGCTCATCTTAGAAGAGGCTGTGGAGCCTGAGATGTCTTCTCTGCTTTCCCTATATGGTCCAGGAAAGCCTATTCCCTAAGACTTTCTTCATCAATCTTACCTCCCAAGACAGAAAACACTACTAAATACACTCCCTGGAGGATGAAGGAATCTTGCTCGAGGAGAGTAAAGATTACCTGGTGACCATCAAGCAGGCCATCCAGAGGCAAAACTCCCTGTTTGAGGAATTTAGAAGTCATCTGACTTCCCTATTATTGAAAACACACATCTGGTACCAGGGTCTTTTCCAAAAACTTTGAGAACTAGAATTTCTATACATCTCTGGAATGCATGCATATTGAAACTCATTGTGCACCCCTTGCTTATAACAAGGCATCAAAATACCTACAAATGTAATCATTCATCATGACCCCCATGGCTAATATGGTTCAAATAACCCTTAAACTCTCACTTCAAGGTACACAAAAACCCCTAAGGAAAATCCACCGCTGCACACTCAGTCCTCTCTTACTGAGGTACCTCAATACACTCTTCTGCAGCATTTTTTCTATCTAATAAAACTTGCCTTTTCAAACCTATAGTCTTCTCAGTAAATTCTTCTTGCCAACCTGCAAGTCAACCACTTTCTGATGCTGGGGCTCTGACACCCTGCTGGGCATCTTGGCTACTCATACCAGAAATTTACTGGGATTTCTCCCTTCTTTTTTCTCTCTGCTTCCATCAACAGTCTGGTTCTTTACTCTTAGAAATCGATGGTTTTTGGTGGAAGCCACTCTTCAGTGGGATCCTGAAGCCCTAGAGAAGGAACATCTGTCTGTCACTGCCCTTAGGGCTGAGAAACTAGCCAGGGTTCTTTTCCATTTTAGACTACCAGTAAACCAGCTTAAGTACTCTTTGGCAATTGAGGGTTTCTAGCTGAGGGCACTCTCTAGTATTACCCAAAGGCCCAGACAAAAGAGCAAATTAACTATTGCCTGCCAAGGTGCCAGTCCACTTTCACTCTAGCACTCTGTAAACCATGCCTTGGAAATGAGCAGCAGTGATCTCAACTCTGTGCAGACACACTCTACTGGTTGTGGATCCTATTCTGAATTCAAGTTTGTCACAGACACCACATCCCAAGTCATGGGTGTGTTCTCCTTCACATTAGGTTTGAGCTCACCATCAAACAAAGGCAGGCCTAGACTGTTCACCCAGGCAAGGGCAGGCCCTCTGTCCATTGTAGCTATCCCCAAATAGAGTGAGCCAAAGGGAACAGGGATGTCCAAATCCTTCAGGGAAACCTCAAAGATCTTATAGTCCCTTATCTAAACTCAAAATGGATTCAACTCATTCTTCAGTTCGATTCAACTTGCTCTTGGGCTGCATTCTTAAAAGGTGATCCCGAGACTTCGACCAAGATGACTGAATAGAAACAGCTCCAGTGTGCAGCTCCCAATGAGAGAGAGAGACACAGAAAGCAAGTGATCTCCACATCTCCAAATGAGGAACCAGGTTCGTTTCAGTGGGACTGGTTGGACAGTGGGCATAGCCCAAAGAGGGTAAACTGAGGTGGGGCAGAGCAGGCATTTCCACCTCTGGCACACCGGTCCTGATACTGCGCTTCTCCCAAAGCCTCTGCAACTCACTTACCAGGAGGTCTTCGCTGGGCTGAAAAGTGCCCGAGTTACCTGTGCAGAGTTGAACAGCAGCTCAGAGCAGTGCCGTGGATTGTCAGCACAGATTTGGTGGACGCACTGGCTGGCTGGGAGAGCCTGCGGGACTGAGCTACCAGCCCTCCAAAGAGGGTGTGCTAAAAGCAGGGAGACAGGCAATAGGCTAGGCAGATCCCTCCCCCGACAGAGCCCAGCAGGCTGAAGCCCTCTCGCTTGAGGGTTTTGCAGCCAGCACATCAGTTTGAGCTCCACCCAGAAGGATCGAGCTCCATGGGGGAAAGGTATCTGCCATTACAGAGGTGGGCCTAATCCCCCTGGGTAAACAAAAGACACAGGAAGACTACACAGCAGCAGGACTGAGTCTGTGGCAGCCCAGCAGCGCCTCTACAGGCAGACAAGGGAAACACTGTATCACCAAGCAGCTCCTGGATATCAAAGCTAGATAAAGCCACGAAGATGGGAAGAAACCGGCGCAAAAAGGATGAAACCGTCAAAGACCAGAATGCCTCTCTTCTTCCAAGGGATCACAACTCTTCACCAGCAAGGGAACAAAACAGGATGGAGAATGAGTTTGACCAATTGACATAAGCAGGCTTCAGAAGGTAGGTAATAACAAACTTCTCTGAGCTAAAGGAAAATGTTCTAACACAATGAAAAGAAACTAAAAACGTTGAAAAAAGGGTAGATAAAATGCTACCTAGAATAACCAGCTTAGAGAAGAACATAAACTACTTGATGGAGCTGAAAAACACAGCATGAGAACTGTGTGAAGTGTACACAAGTGTCAATAGCCAAATTGATCAAGCAGAAGAGAGGATATCAGAGATTGAAGATCAACTCAATGAAATAAAATGAGAAGGCAAGATTACAGAAAAAATAGTAAGAAGAAATGAACAAAGCCTCCAAGAAATATGGGACTATGTAAAAAGACCTAATCTATGCTTGATCAGTGTACCTGAATGTGACAGAGAGAATGAATCCAAGCTGGAAAACACTCTTCAGGATATTATCCAGGAGAACTTCCCAAACCTAGCAAGGCAGGCCAACATTCAAATCCAGGAAATACACAGAACACCACAAAGATATTCCTCAAGAAGAGCAATCCCAAGTCACATAATTGTCCAATTCACCAGGGTTGAAATGAAGGAAAAAGTGCTAAGGGCAGCCAGAAAGAAAGGTCAAGTCACCCACAAAGGGAAGCCCATAGACTTACAGCAGATCTCTCAGCAGAAATCCTACAAGCCAGAAGAGAGCGGGGACCAATATTCAACATCCTTAAAGAAAATAATTTTCAAGCCAGAATCTCATATCCAGCAAAATTAAGCTTCATAAGTGAAGGAGAAATAAAATCCTTTATGGACAAGCAACTACTGAGAGACTTGGAAACCACCAGACTTGCCTTACAAGAACTTCTAAAGGAAGCACTAAACATGAAAAGGAACAACCAGTACCAGCCACTAAAAAAAGTACCAAATGGTAAAGACCAACAATGCAATGAAGAAGCTGCATCAACTAACAGGCCAAAAAACAGCCAGTAACAAAATGGCAGGATCATATTCCCACATGATAATATTAACATTAAATGTAAATGGGCTAAATGCCCCAGTCAAAAGACTGGCAAACTGGATAAAAAGTCAAGACCCATTGGTGTGCTGTATTCAAAAGACCCATCTCATGTGCAAAGACACACATAGACTCAAAATAAAGGGATGAAAGAAGATTTACCAAGCAAACGGAGAGCAAAAAGAAGGAGGGGTTGCAACCCTAGTCTCTGATAAAATGGACTTTAAACCAACAAAGATTAAAAGAGACAAAGAAGGCATTACATAATGGTAAAAGGATAAATCCAACAAGAAGAGCTAACTATCCTAAATATATATGCACCCAATACAGGAGCACCCAGATACATAAAGCAAGTTCTTAATGATCTACAAAGAGACTTAGACTCTCACACAATGACAGTAGGAGACTTTAACACTCCACTGTCAATATTAGACAGATCAATGAGACAGAAAATCAACAAGGATATCCAGGACTTGAACACAGATCTGGACCAAGCAGACCTAATAGACATCTACAGAACACTCTGCCCCAAACCCACAAAATATACATTCTTCTCAGCACTACATCACACTTACTCTAAATTTGCCCACATAATTGGAAGTAAATCACTCCTCAACAAATGCAAAAGAATAGAAATCATAATGAATATCTATCAGACCACAGTGCAATCAAATTAGAACTCAGGATAAAGAAACTCACTCAAAACCACACAACTACATGGAAACTGAACAACTTGCTCCTGAATGTCGACTGCACAAACAATGAAATGAAGGCAGAGATAAAAATGTTCTCTGAAACCAATGAGAATGATGACACAATATACTAGTATTTCTGGGACACATTTAAAGCAGTGTCTAGAGGGAAATTTATAGCAATAAATGCCCACAGGAGAAGTGAGGTAAGATCTAAAATCAACACCCTATCATCAAAATTGAAAGAGTTACAGGAGCAAGATCAAAAACACTCAAAAGCTAGCAGAAGACAAGAAATAACTAAGATGAGAGCAGAACTGAAGGAGATAGAGACAAAATATTCTTCAAAAAATCAACAAAAATAAGAACTGGTTTTCTGAAAAAAAAAAAAAAAAATCAACAAAATAGTCTGCTAGCCAGACTAATTAAAAAGAAGAGAGGGAAGAATCTAACAGATGCAATAAAAAATGATAAAAGGGATATCACCACCGAAGCCACAGAAATACAACACAGCATCAGAGCTTACTACAAACAATGCTACGCACATAAATCAGCAAATCTGGAAGAAATGGATAAATTCCTGGACACTTAAACCCTCCCAAGATTAAACCAGGAAGAAGTTGAATCCCTGAACAAACCAATAACAAGACCTGAAGTTGAGGCAGCAATTAATAGCCTACCAATGAAGAAAAGTACAGGTCCAGACAAGTTTACAGCTGAATTCCATCAGATGTACAAAGAGGAGCTGGTACCATTCCTTCTGAAACTATTCCAAAGAATACTAAAAGAGAGAATCCTCCCTAACTCATTTTACGAGACCAATATCATCCTGATACCAAAACCCGGCAGAGATTCAACTGAAAAAGAAAACTTCAGGCCAATATCCATGATGAATATCAATGCAAAAGTCTTCAATAAAATACTGGCAAACTGAATGCAACAGCACACTGACAACCTTATCCATCACAATCAAGTAGGCTTCATCTTGGGAATGCAAGGATGATTCAACATAGTCAAATCTATAAATGTAATTCACCACATAAACAGAACCAAAGACAAAAACCACATGATCATATCAATAGATGTAGAGAAGTTCTTCGACAAAATTCAACAGCCCTTTACACTAAAAACTCTCAATAAACTAGTATTGATGGAACATATCTCAAAATAATAAAAGCTATTTATGACAAACCCACAGCCAATATCATACTGAATGAGCAAAAATTGGAAGCATTTCCTTTGAAAACTGGCGTTAAACAAGGGTGCCTCTCTTACCATTCTTATTCAATATAGTATTGGAAGTTCTAGCCAGAGCAATCAGGCAAGACAAAGAAGTAAAGAGTATTCAATTAGGAAAAGAGGAAGTCAAATTGTCTCTATTTGCAGATGACATGACTGTATATTTTGAAGACCCCACAATCTCAGCCCAAAATCTCCTTAAGAAGATAAGCAACTTCAGCAAAGTCTCAGAATACAAAATCAATGTGCAAAAATCACAAGCATTTCTATACATCATTAACAGACTAACAGAGAGCCAAATCAAGAGTGAACTCCCATTCACAATTGCTATAAAGAGGATAAAATACCTAGGAATGCAACTAACAAAGGATGCAAAGGATCTCTTCAAGGAGAGCTACAAACCACTGCTCAACGAAATAAGAGAGAACACAAACAGATGGAAAAACATTTCATGCTCATGGTTAGGAAGAATCAATTTCGTGAAAATGGCCATACTGCCCAAAGTAATTTATAGATTCAATGATATCCCCATCAAGTTACCATTGACTTTCTTCACAGAACTGGAAAAACCACTTAAAACTTGATATGGAACCAAAAGAGTGCTCACATAGCCAAGGCAATCCTAAGCAAAAAGAACAAAGCTGGAGGCATCACACTACCTGACTTCAAACTATACTACAAGGCTACAGTAATCAAAACAGCATGGTGCTGGTACCAAAACATCTATGGTTGTAGATGTGTGGCATTTCTTCTGAGGCCTCTGTTCTGTTCTGATCCAACATCTGATCTTCAACAAACCTGCAAAAAAACAAGCAATGAGGAAAGGATTCCCTGTTTAATATATGGTGTGGGAAAACTGGCTAGCCATATGCAGAAAGCTGAAACTGGACCCCTTTCTTATACCCTACACTAAAATTAACTCCAGATGGATTAAAGATTTAAACACAAAACCTAACACCATAAACATACTAGATGAAAACCTAGGCAAAACCATTCAGGACATAGGCATAGGCAAGGACTTCATGACTGAAAAACCAAAAGCAATGGCAACAAAAGCCAAAATAGGCAAATGGGATCTAATTAAACTCCAGAGCTTCTGCACAGCAAAAGAAGCAATCATTAGAGTGAACTGACAACCAACAGAATGAGAAAAAAATTTTGCAGTCTACTCATCTGATAACGGGCTAATATCCAGAATCTACAAAGAACTAAAGCAGATTTACAAGAAAAAAAACAACAAACCCATTCAAAAGTGTATGAAAGATATGAACAGACACTTTTCAAAAGAAGGCATTTATGAGGCCCACAAACATATGAAAAAGTGTTCATCATCACTGGTCATCAGAGAAATGCAAATCAAAACCACATTGAGACACCATCTCAAGCCAGTTAGAATGGCGACCATGAAAAAATCAGGAGACAACAGATGCTGGAGAGGATGTGGAGAAATAGGAACACTTTTACACTGTCGGTGGGAGTGTAAATTAGTTCAACCATTGTGGAAGACAGTGTGGCAATTCCTCAGGGACCTAGAAATAGAAACTCCATTTCACCCAGCAATCCCATTACTGGGTATATACCCAGAGGATTATAAATCATTCTGTTATAAAGACACATGCACACATATGTTCACTGAGGCACTATTTACAATAGCAAAGACCTGGAACCAACCCAAATGCCCATCAATGATAGACTGGACAAGGAAAATGTGGCACATATACACCTTGGAATACTTGCAGCCATAAAAAAGGATTTCATGTTCTTTGTAGGGACATGGATGAACCTGGAAACCATCATTATCTGCAAACTGACACAAGAACAGAAAACCAAATACCACATGTTCTCGCTCATAGGTGGGTGTTGAACAATGAGAACACATGAGCACAGGGAGGGAGCAACACACACTGGGGTCTATTGGGGTGGGGCTAAGGGAGGGACAGTGGTGGGTGGGGAGGTTGGGGAGGGATAACATGGGGAGAAATACCAGATATAGGTAATGGGGGGATGAAGGCAGCAAACCACTTTGCCATGTATGCATCTATGCAACAATCCTGCATTATCTGCACATGTACCTCAGAACCTAAAGTACAGTTTTAAAAAGTGTTCCCATTTTGACCCACATACTCTTAGAAAGAAGCATATGATTTTCATTTTTATTCAGAGATCCCATATGTTCAGGTCTTTTTGGCTTTGTCTGAAACCCCAAATTACATTAAAATTGTTACATATACTTTCAAAGAACTTCTTCTCTCCCTGATTCTGATGTCTAAGATGATCCTTGCTTTTGCCTATCATACTCTCCTCAGCCTGCCTTGGCTTTACCTATACCCTCTCCATCTGCTCCTTCCCCAGTCAGCAACCCCTCTCCATAAACAGATACTTTACCTCCTCATATACTTGCACAGGAGTTATATAAGCCACTAGTACAGAGTCCTCAGTAAATCTCAAAAATGTTTTGCCTCTCCGCAAGGTGGCAAATGAAGATTTGGGAACAATTTGAGTTCATGCCCCTTTTCCAGTATCCGGTCTTTTGTAAATTGAATCCAAGTTTTGTTCATTTAGTCAGGATCCCTCTAAGTTAATTCAAGAATTTCAGGTCTTAACTATTGCCTTTGTTTTAACTTGGCAAGACATATTTGTGGTATTAACTAGTTGCCATTCCCATGAAGAAAAATCATGCCTTTAGTTTGAGCTTGGGCGGATGAAGCTTATGCTCGTAATCCTAATGATAATAGAGCCATGTAAGAAGCTGTCCCTGACACAGAACCCAACTGGCAACACCAGGCCACCAATGCCAGCCCAGACAGAGGCAGGGGCAGATGAGATTATATAGTAACATTTGTTGGAAGGAATAAAAAAGACTGTAATAAAACCTGTTAATTATTCTAAATTATGAGAAGTCAGTTAGGAGTTATCTGAGAATCCTGCCCCTTTCCAAGCTAGAACAGTGGATGCTATGCAAAAATACACAAATTTAGACCTCCAAAGCCCTGCAGGCCAATTCATTCTGACCATACACTTTATAAGTCAGGCATCCAAAGACATCAGACAAAAACTCCAAAAATTAGAGCAAGGCCCATAAACTCTTTTTCCTACTTTGTAAAATGCAGCCTTTAAGGTTTTTAATAATTGGGAGGAAACATCAAAAATTAAAAAGGCTAAATTGGAGGAGAAAAAAAATGCTGTCACCAAGCTAATTACATGGCAGCAGCATTGGCACATTCTTTTTTATTAACGAATAACCCCAAGGCTCATCCCTATATTACTAACAGAATGGGGATGTGCTATTGCTGCAGAAATCGAGGACACTAGAGTAGAGCATGTTCTAAACCTCCAGGTTACAAGCCAATCCTGGAACCCTGTCCTTGCCAAAAATAAGAGGGTCATTAGAAGAGCAGGTGTTCCTCTCTCCCTCACAAGGTGAGGCACCTCTTCCTGCTGGGCTGTCACAGCTACAACCTTACCAACCTACCCAACAAGGGAGTTCTGCAGAATAGGGACCAGGGCAGTGGAAAGGACAAGCTCCTCTAACTCTATTCCTGGATTATAATCAAGCCTCTGAAATTCATCCTCTAGATAACCGATGGGACCATGAGGCCACCCAGCCCCTATCTTTTCCAACTCTATGGATAAGCCTTGGGTAAATCTGATTGTGGCTGAACAAGAGATAATGTTCCTCATACATACAGGGGCTAGTTATTCAGCTTTAAACATTTACTATGGCCCAATGTGCCAAGCCTCTATTTTCCTCACAGCTATTGATGGAAAACCTCAAGGAGGTCCTTTCACACCAGCGCTCCCTTGTAAGATGGAAGGCTATTCCTTGACTCATTCTTTTTAGTCCAGCCAAGCTGCCCTGCTCCATTATTAGGCCATGACTTAACACAAAATTACATGCTAATTTACAGCTAAGTCCTCACCTTCCAGCTGTATTAACTCATACTTCACTAAAAAAGCCACTGCAGGCCATGCGCTGTGGCTCACACCTGTAATCCCAGCACTTTGGGAGGCCGAGGTGGGTGGATCACGAGGTCAAGATATCGAGACAATCCTGGCCAACATGGTGAAACCTCATCTCTACCAAAAAAAATAAAAAAAATTAGCTGGGCATGGTGGCACACCTCTGTAGTAGCAGGAGGCTGAGGCTGAGGAGGAGGCTCAGCCAGGAGGCTGAGGCAGGAGAATCTCTTGAACCTGGGAGGTGGAGGTTGCAGTGAGCCAAGATCACACCACTGCACTCCAGCCTGGTGACAGAGCAAGACTCCATCTCAAAAAAAAACAAAAAAAACAACAAAGAGCCACTGCAGTATATAGAACCTCACATTCTAAAACAAGTGCCATTTGAAGTTTGTGATACTTCTCTTCCTGGTCATTCATTATCAGCTGCTCTTGGACTCATTCTGACTAAGATTCCCAATAAGTTCTTCAGAATCCCCAATGCCTCTTGAAACCAGAGGCATGAAAATGATTAGAGCCTCTAATAACAAAATTTTTAACCCATGCAACTCACCCCGCAACTCTCTCATTTTGCTGTAAAAAAAACAGATGACTACTACCAACTAGCACAGGACCTTAGAATTATTAACGAAGCTGTTACTCTGATGCATTCTACCGTCCCAAACACTTATACCTTTTTTGGACAAACTCTCTTCACCACAGCTTACTTTACTGTACTTGATCTTAAGGATGTCTTTTTCTGCATTCCTCTACACTCAGATATCCAATTTTTGTTTGCTTTTGAATGGCAAATAACTTAACAGTTAACTTGAACAATTCTGCCCCTGGGAATCAGAGATAGCCTCCACCTTTTTGGACAGTCCCTAGCTAGAAACCTGTCTACCCTACAGCTTCTCCAAGATAGCAGTCTACTTTAGTATGTGGATGATCTACTAATCTCTAGTCCTAACAAGGCTATTTTAGACCAAAATACAGTACTAGAACTAAACAAACTTGCTGACTACGGGTACAAAGTATCTCCTTCTAAGGTACAAATATTCACATAAAGGATTAATTTTGGGGGCTTTATTTTAACCCTCAGTACAGAGAGACTCTCTAGTGCCCCTAAAGATCTTATCTTTGACACAACAACTCTAGGGACTAAACAACAGCTTCTGTCCTTTTTGGGTATGGCCTGGTTTTACAGAATATGGATTCTCTCCTTCGGATTAATAGCAAAATCTTTATGTGAAACCCTCAAGGGAACTGAGAAACAACCTCTACCCTCGACTGATAATGTGAAGCATGCTCTAAACACTTTAAAAATGGGCTTTAATCTCAGCCCCAGCCTTAGCCCTACCAGATCTGACTAACCCTTTCTTTTTTTATGTACACAAATGAAGGGGGATAGCTTTGAGAGTCAGCCTAAGTCTATGGCCCTTTAAGCACCCTATAGTATATTTTTCAAAAACTTTAGACCTAGTATCCTAGGAATCCCTCCCCACCTCCCAGCTTAAGAGCCTTAGCAGTGGTGGCCCTCTTAGTCCAAGAAACCTTAAAAATATATTACCCCTCCTGGACTCTCACGGCTTTGCTTTACTGCTAATATTTATTTAAACCCTTTTCAAGGTTTGGCCCCATCCCACCTTGATAATTCTCTTCCGTTATGATGATTGTATTCTGGGTATAATAGTTCCCATCCAAATTACTGGCTGGGACATAATTTCCAACCTAAAATATACCATTCTAGAAGAAAAAGTGTCGGGTCTTA
Organism: Plecturocebus donacophilus; assembly: GCA_004027715.1. Lineage (NCBI taxonomy): Eukaryota > Metazoa > Chordata > Mammalia > Primates > Pitheciidae > Plecturocebus > Plecturocebus donacophilus. The sequence continues at coordinate 21,944 of PVKP010023673.1, forward strand.
GGATTTTACTGTTGCCAAAATTATGGGAACGATTGCAACTCTTGCCCCTTGGAGAGGTTTCACTTACCATGAAATCACACTACAAGAACTTACCACCTCCCTTGAAATAGCCTTTGCAAAAACTGTCACAAGTCTACTGGTGCTGGAAAAGTTTTTAGACGTGCCAGCAGGAGCTGTTTTTAATAATAGATGAGCTCTAAATTACCCCGTAGCTGAAAAAGGAGTCTGTGCTGTCGTCAATAAAACATGTTGCACCTACATTAACATGTCTGGAGAAGTGAAAACCAATGTCCAAAACAATTTTCAAACAAGCCAAATGTTTGTGAAAGTTACATTACTTTCCCAAAGTAACCTAGACTGGGCCAAAACGTCTAATGATTGGTCTGTAAAAGTCACTTGGCTTCTCCTATTCCTTGGACCTTTATTCCTCATTATTCTTCTTTTAATCTTTAGTCTCTACCTTTTTAATGCTCTTACTAAGTTTAAATATTCCAGGTTACTATTCCACCTACAGATGACTATGCAATCCCAATATCGGCCTGCAACAGCAACTTCCATTTACATGGGGCCTCTTGATGTCCGGTCTTCTCCCTGTGAACAAGTTTTTCATAATCCTCATTCCTTTCATGACAGACATAGAGAAAGGGAAAAATACAATTATCCTCTCAATATCCCCTTTCAGCAGTAAATAACCAGACGGACCTGAGGTCCCTCTTCACTGTGCCGTCTTCCCTTTCTTGAGACTGTAATGTGCAGCAGGTAGTCATGAGCATGAGGGAACACAAAGGGTCAACGATTTGACCAAGATATTTTCAGGGAGAAAATGAGGAGAGGAAAGATCACCTGGAGACTATCAAGCAGGCCATCTAGAGGCAAAACTTCTTATTTGAGGAATTTAGAAGTAATTCAACTTCCCTACTATCAAAAGTACATGACTTCATCCTGCACTCTTCAGCTACTCAACGATTCCCACACCTCAGCCTACTTCAAACCCTAAATCCCCACCTCCAGATACTTCAGAGAGGAAGATTTGAGGCTTCCTCTCATCGCCTCCTGTAGTTATCCTAAGATTATTAAACACTTTCTCTGCTGCAATCCCCAATGTCTCACCATATTGACTATTACATAACTGATGGCAAAGCATGTCCATATTTGTGTAAAATATTATCAGAACTGTGGGAAAACAGACAAGTTCTGTGATAGAGTCTGTTTCTAATCCATGTTGACTCCACGTTTCTATACTGGGGCCAACCTGCAAAATCAGAATGTAAATGAAAGAACTGAGCTGCAAGCAGAAACCTTAATAAAAAGCAATTTTTCAGTCCTTGTTTTTTTTGGCTATTGTTGGGGCTTAGGAACTGATACCCCAAACTATGGTGCTTTGATATGCTGAACTGAAGAAGCCTCAAGGTCTCTCTGACCCTGACCTTCCATTTCCCCCACTATCTCTCCCAAAGCACAGGACGAGCTGTTGTCTGAAGTCCCTTTATCTGCCTAAAGTACTGATTCATCAGGAGAACAACTGTTTTTTCTTCTCTTTACTGTTATCTTATTATCTGTTGCAGAAAAGATGTACCCAAAAATGTAACCACATATGAACAAGGTCTTTCACAAGATAATGTCTGTCTCTCAGGCTCATTCAAATTTCAAAAAGAAGTATCTTTTTTTTTGTTTTTGAGACAGAGTCTTGCTCTGTTGCCAGGCTGGAGTGCAGTGTCGTGATGTTGGCTTACTACAATTCCTGCCTCCTGGGTTCAAGAGATTCCCCCGCCTCAGCCTCCCAAGTAGCTAAAACTACAGGTGCTTACTATGACGCCCAGCTAATTTTTTATATTTTAGTAGGGATGGAATTTCATCAGGTTGTCCAGGCTAGTCTTGAACTCCTGACCTCATAATCCACCCTCCTGAGCCTCCCAAAGTGCTGGGATTACAGGCATGAGCCGCCGCACCTAGCAGTCTCATGCCTAGAAATGTCTCAAAGTTAATCATCTCTGCCTCCCAATCCATTCATTCTCCCTGGTTGTCATTTATTGCCTGTCAACAGATTTCCTCTTCTCCTCCCTCCTATAACCTGTTTTGCCAGGATCTAAGTTGCCAGTCTTCCTCTACCCTCAAAAGATGATATATAAGCTTCTAAATCCCATTTTGGGGATAGGTGATCACTCTATGATTCTCACTGTGTACACATTAATAAATCTGTATGCCTTTCCTCCAATTACTTTGCTGTTTGTCAGTTTATTTTCCAGTAAACCTTTAGAGGACAAAAGGGAAGTTTTCCCTTTGGTCCCTACACTATTAATTCCTATGTCTTTACCTACTCAAATTTCTTCAAGCTTTAAACTAACAGAGTTAAAGCACGAAAATGCATAACAGGTAAGTAATGGGAAGTTTCTACTTAGAGAACATGTGTAAAAGAGTATGCAATGTCTAACAAACCATCCTTTTTTTTCTTAATCTTATCTGTATAATTGGATTTAATTACATTTTCAAATTTTTAAGGATACTCGGATATACTGAAATTAATCTCTCACACTTCCATATCCAGAAACTCTAGATCTAACATAGATATCATTTTCATCCTCCTGATTAATAAAGGCAGTCTGTGGAGAACAGTGAAGACAGACTTTGCGGCCAAGACAGAAGTACCTGAGTCTTCACTCTGTTGGAGCACTGTCTATCAGAGTGACTTTGGGAGAGTAATTTTAAGTTATTTGTTTCCTTTCCTATCCATAAACTGGTTTTCCAAGTCCCTTCCTCAAGGGTTGCTTTGAGGGTAAAATGAGAGAATGTATGTAAAGTTCCTGTCAGGTAGTGATCTCTCAACAAAACTTCCTTCCCTCAGGCTAGATTTCATTATTAGCAACTCAAGGGTATAACTTTTACCTCTACTTGATCTTCTCAGTTTCTGTTGGGAATTTTATTTTAAACTGAAGGACATTTTCTCTTTGCTTCCCTTCTTAAATAAATTCAATACATTTAAATTATTTCACTTGATCTTTCTACTTCATCTTCTTTTACAGATAAACTAATTTGACCTTCCCTCCAAGCTACTTGTCATTTGTCCCTTTTTCTAGTTCTCATATTTCTGTTCTTAGCCAATGATTTCAAACACAGTTCTTTAAGTAAGATTTTGAAAACTGCATTTAATACAATATGTTGTATTAAACACATTGTATTGCAATTGTATTTAATTAATATAGTGTATTTTGCTTGTTCTTTTTGTTAATATGAACCTATGGTTGAAGGTATTCTCAGGGGTTGACAGCAATTCTGGACAGAAATATGGCTATAAGTAAGTATTAATCAGGGTGCACTTTGACCCACTTCCTTGTAACTGAAAGTCAGTAGATTCTGGTCATTTGTATCCCCATTCCCACTTTTCTTATACATAGAATCTCTGACATCAGAATCATAAGGCTTTTCTTTAAGAATTGCTTAAAGATGTTCTTCAGATTCCCAATTCCCGTTGAACAGCTGATATTAACCAGTTTAAAGAGCCTCACAGAGGAACAGAATCAACATGAGTATACAGTTTCTTCCTCTCCCCATCCTATGACTTTTCCCTGTGCTCTATCACCAATCAACAACCTCCATGCTTTGACCTACTCCAAAACCCTTAAAAACCCAGCCCCAAAACCACCTGAGGTGATGGATTTGAGGTCCCTTCCATCTTCTCCTTGGACAGCCCAACAACTAAACCTTTTTCTCTGCTGCAACCTCGTGTCTCAGCATATTGACTTTTTGCACACACTGGCCAATGAAACTATTATGGTTACTTGGTTTTGATAACATCAAAAGTACACTGAATTTGGAGTCAGTAGACCTGAATTCTAATTCCAGCTTTGACGTTAATTAGCTACATGGATGCAGGTAACTCACTTCACCTCTGAAGGTCTCAAAGCCCTCCAAGGATCTTGAGATAGGCAATTCTTCCCTCAACTCAGTGCTGTTATTTCATGGTTTTATGATTCAACTTTTGCAGCATCACAGTGTTCCATTAATAACATTATATTGGTTTTCTACATTTTTAAATCTAAGTCTTCAAATGACTATTTGTTTTCATTTTTTTCTGGTGTATTGCCTTTGTCTTTCCCCTTTATTCTTTCCTGTTTTGCCCACCTAAGGGAAAAGCTTACAAGAAGGAGCTGTGTCAACAGTAGTTGGTATGCATCCACACTAACTTTTGTTTTGGGTTATAACTAAGAAAACTTAATGTATTACTTATTGTAAAATTATAAAAATCTAATCAAGTTTTATAACAACAGCCATAGAATGGTTTTCTTTTTTTTTGCAGAACCAAACAAAGGATACATATACATAAATGAGTATGATTTATGTAGAAAATGATGATATAAAAGGATACATACAAAATTATTAAGAAGCAATTAGCCCTGGAAGAGAAAAATCTGACCTAGAGAGGTAGTCAGGCTAAAATATTTACTACAAACTGTCCTATATTATTTAATTTGGTATAGAAATAACGTATTATTCTTATAAGAATATTACTTTAAATATTTTCATTAACTAATATATATTTTTATGTATATAAGGTTTTTTTTTCTATGTAGCTTTGTAATCTACCACATATTGGAAATAAAGTCATAAATGGGAGAGGACTGAAGTGGAGGAATGTTCATTAGCCTCACACAGGAAATGTCTTGAAGTAGACAGTGGGTGAATCTCTTTAAGCTGTGACCCAAGCAGAAAGGAATACTTTCATCTCAAAGTGATTTGAAACTATTATTCTCACTGAATCTATGATAAGAAAACTAATTATGATAATAGACATACAGTTGGGAGAGGAACACAGGTAGAGCTGAGTCTTCATATGAGAAAGAACTGAGAGCTAGGCAAAAGCCATCACTGGAGGTAACAGAGCACAGTACGGGGAAGCATTCTGCAGGGCACATTGGAACAAAGCAAGTCTCTCCAAAAAAAAAATCAGTAGGTAGGCAATGTATCTAAAGAAAATATTTTCAGAAAACGCGCAAGGCAAAGACTAATGGTTCTCTGCAGATATTCATAAGGATATAAGAAAGAAGAGGCTTTCTAAAAATATATAACATATTTCAACATAACAACAAAAAAAAGACTGAGCTAGCTTTGAGACACGTTAAGAGTCATTAACAACTAGAAGTTCTTATCATAACACTATATATGCTGTTTACAACTGTATCACTTTATGCCTGTATAAAGTATAAAGAGACTCACTTTACAGAATGTGGGTTCAGTCATTGTCAGGGTATCAGAGTATCTTCTGTTTTCCTTTATGATAGTATAAGAACAACATAAAATTACCCAAAGGGAAAGGATAGAACAGTTTAACCTCTCTAAATAATGCACATTTTAGAAAAGTCTAATCCTCTATCCCTGTCCCAGATCTCATTATATCTAAGCCCTGTGGAAGTATGGTAGTCCTCACAGACTGGCAGTTTTCTCAACCTGCAATTAGAGTGTTTAGCTCTTTTCACCAGCTATAGCCTTAGCCATCAATTCCAGGAAACTCTGACACCAATTCACTGAAGATCTAAACATATGTTACCTATTTCATCATCCATGTCTCCAGATGCAATGAACATATTTTCATGTAATCTTTATAGGTCTTCTAAGTAATACTGTACACAATTTAAATATACTTGCCTTAGTTTCTGAGACAGCAGTCTCTTGGTTTTCTTTCATCTTTCCCAGTTATTTCTTACCAATCTCCTTTGTAGCTCCTCCTCCTCAACGTGAATTCTAAATGTGTTTGCTTCTATATCACATTTTCTGCTCTAATATACCCTGTCTGTATGTTATTACATCCATAGGAAAAAACAATTCCTATCATAGATCAAATTTATGTTCTAAGTTCCAAAATCATATACCCAATAACTGATATAATGTAACTATAAAGTTACAATTCAATGTCTAAGCAAATTCAATGTCTAAAGGCCACTAAAATGGAATCAGACTTCAACCCAAAACTGATTCCTTCAAGTCTTCCTTAACTCAAGTTACTTTCAAACAGACACAATGCCCCAAAACAGAAAACCCCAAAGCCACATTTGTTTCCCAATTTCCTTCAATCCCACATTCATTCCCGGCAATTTCAGTCAATTTATCTCTAAAATATGTTTCGAATTTGTCTACATCTTCTGTCAACTCTCTAGTGCATTCTTCTCTAATATAAATATAATGCAAGCAACATATGGAATTTTTAATTTGCTAGTAGTCACATTAAAAAATAATTTGTACAAGTCAAAGTGATAATATCGTGGATATAGTTGGTTGAAATATATTACTGACATCAATTTAACATGTAAAATATAAATATATATAACTGCGATATTTGATATCATCTTTTTCTGGCTAAATTTTCAAAATTTGTTGCATGTCACACATTTACATGGCACATCTCATTTCACACAACCAAGGTTCAAGTGCTCAACAGCCACATGTAACTACTATATCGGACAGTGTAGCTCTCGTCTATGGCAACATTACCTATTACCTGGACAAGTACAACAGACTCGTATCTGGTATCCTCACATCTATTCTTGTCTATCCTCCATTACCAACAACATACTTCCTATGAACTGGTGAGAACTGAAAATGACATAATCCTTTGTCCTACAGAGACAGGGACTGGGCAGACCTTCCTGTTCCTGTGTTAATAATACTAAGAGCAAGCAAAACAATACTTAGCTGCTTTTTCCAGGAAATACCTGCTCCTGGAAGAAAAAGAGCAATACTTAGCTACTTTTTTCCAGGAAATACCTGCTCCTGGAAGAGAAAACTGAAACAGTTAAACTGACCAATTATCAAGATTTACTACCAAGCCTTCAATTCATTTTATCCACTCATCCAAATCTACTGTATCACCACAACCCAACCAGTTGTCTCTCTGGCAAGATGAACTTTAAACTCACTCAGCAGGAACTTTAAAATGCTTCTCTAATTTCCCCACCTTGAGACACTACTAACACTGTCAAGGTGGTATTCGCCTTTATTGCACTAAGTCTTAATTGTAGTTTTGCTTGATTAACACACTTCTGGAGGTATTCTGGAAAGTCAACGATCAGCAAAATCAAGAGGGAACTTTATAAAATGCAAATTGGATCATGCTACTCTCCTGTTAAAGATATTTCAATAGTTATCAATGCTTTGGAACAAAATTTGAACAGCTTAACATGTATGAAAAGGCCAAAATAACTTATTGTCTGTCTTCCTTTCTAAACTCTTATCACTCTCCTCCTCAATTTGGTAACTTTTAGAAATAGTGCTTCCTTCTTGTTCTTTAGGTATAACAAGATAAAAAGTATTTCCAAATTTTAGCATCTTTGCAATTACTTTTCTCTGCCTAAAACATTCCTTCAGTGTTTTAAAATTGCTGTCCTACTCTGATTAACTAACTCCAATTTGCCCTCCTTAGAGTAGAAGAGACTGCTTTGACTTAAAGTGATTTATCTCTTCGGCCAATTTTCTTTCCATCATATCATCCCACTTCCTTCCTATCGCTCATCGTAACTACCTTAAACATATCTTTCTTTACTTCAGTCTCTGTCTCTTGCCATGAAAATGTAAACTCCATGAAAATGGAAATCTTATCTGTCTTGTCTATCTCTATAAGGCTAAGCATTTGATTGATTTATTGGCATGTAGTAGGTACTCAATAAAACCAAAAGAAATGAATAAAAAGACAATAAATGTATAAAAGACAAAGAAACAAAGGAGGGAGAGAGAGGGAGGGAGGGAGGAAGAAAGGAAAGAGGGAAGGAAGGGGCCCTGAAAATGTGCCATAAGCCAGGCAAATGTGATCATCCCCTCCCTTACATATTAGAACACCATGTAACAATGCATCAAAGGGAGAAACCCAGGACTCCAGAGCTACCATAGCATGTAGCTGAGACCAGGATCGAGGTCTTCTGATTTCTAATCCTGTGCTCATCACAGACTAACACACTGGCTTTCAGCCTTCTCTAATTGATGTGGTTCTTTTGAAACTAACATGTAATGCTTCACATTTAATAAATAAGGCATTTGAAGGAGAAAATGATTCTCTGTGCATTAATTGGTGAGTTCATATGTTTTGCATTTACATCTCCCACCTGCATTTTGATTAGCAATTTCTTCTATCAATTTAACAGCAACATTTTCTGTAAACAGTGACATGTTATACCTTGGAACAAACTCAATGAGTCCCTGAAGCTGGGGAGACAACACTTCAATCCCTTCACCTTGGCTGCTCTAGTGATGAACATGCCTGACTGCCCATCTGATTTCCTAAGTCTCCTCTGAGACAGTTAAGAGGTTAGAAATACTTTTGACATATGCTTGGCTTCAGCATATTGCAAATACAAAAATGCTTGTTCCAAATACAAGCCTCACTTTTTACTATTATTATGGTTATTATCACTATTAGTATTATTATCTGTATCACTCTTCTGAAGTCCCTTTTGGAGAGGTTTCATATCCTGAGAAAGAGAAATCTCTAAAAATTACATTTGATCAGTACATTTAGTGAGGCATAAATGGTAATAATTAGTACCTGATTACAATTTCTAACCTCCTTTAATAGTAAATATATTGTAAGAGATTGTTGTCTACTCAATTACTTCTTATTCCTTCTCTCTTGCTAAAATAATCTCAATTTGTAAATATTAGGCAGCTGAAGGTGGATGACTGAGAAAGTTAAAGTGATGACTATGCTGCCACCCCAAATACAGAGGATGAATTTTGAATACTCTATACCAAGCCTAGTAATTCTGTTCCTCTTGCCATTTAGCAAAGTCATGTTTCTTTGACACGTATGAAGACTCTTAAAAATTTGAACTCTGCTTACGTTTCTACTTATCCTTCACCTGTACACTGGGGTCCAGGTACCCTTCGCCTAATTGTAGTTCTGTCTCCTGTCTTTACCTCTATATCCTTGCAAATGTGCTAGGCCATGATTCCAACTACACAACTCTGACTCATTAATCAAAGCCCAATTGGAATGTCACCAAATGGCTACATCTTTGCATAATTTTCTCCATGGCAGAATTTAAAGCTTCTATATTTTAAAAAATGGTTCCACGTGCTTCCGTTATATTACTTATCACAATGTATTTTTGTCATTTGCTATGTACCTCTTTATTCTATGAGAATGCCAGTTACTTGAGAGCAAAGATAATGACTCAACGTATGTTTGCATTCTTAAAACCTAGCACAGTAATTAAAAGATAGAATGTAGTCAACCATTTTTCAAGTGATTGACCATATCCTGTAAAGGATAGAAAATTACTTCTTAATATGGTGTCTTCTTCATTTTATGTTTCCCATGTTCAGGATAATTTCACCTTCCACATACTCTCCTCAAGACTTTTATGCTGTTTTATACTTTCTAGCTATTATTATTTCAAAGGGATTTTTTAGAAGCAGGTATCAAAAATAGTATGTGTAGCTTAACATCTTACATTGGCAGCAGATACATTTATAGAAGATGTTAAAATATGGCAATTTAATACTCTATTCATTAAATATTTGATTAATTATACCTTCTAAATCTTTACCTGTCATTAAACAAATGATTACCTGAAGTGATTTAAGACTCTTTGGACTGCTTTATTTTACTAATTAATACACAAAAAAACTATTTAAATTGACTTAAGGGCATATAATTAATCAGTTAAAAATAACTATTATTGTTAAAAATTATGATCATGGTAATGATGATAATGACTATGATAATAAGAGCAGGATGACAGAAGTGGGTCACTCTGTATTTTCTAAAAATGGGTACAATATTATTTCTTATCTCACATGCTCCTTTTGATCTTTACACTCTTTCCAATGAAAGATGGGGTTCATGTCTCCTCTCCTTTGAATCATGGAGGCTTCTAACTTACTTGCAACCAAGACTATGACAGAAGTGACACTCTACAATTTCCAAAGTTAGGTTAGAAAAGGCAATATGGCATGTGGTTTGTTAACTGTCATACTTATTCTTGGATCCCTGGAATGTCACACTAAAAGCCCAAGTATCCGAAGGCTGCCACGAATACCACCTTGACAGTGTTGTGAGAAAGCCAAGTCCCATAAGAGGCTAAATGTGGCCTTCCTGAGTCTTCTATTCCTTAGTCCAGACATCAGACATGTACAAGAAGGCGTCTGCGCCCTCTCTAAATTCCTGACCCATAGAATGTGTGAGCATGATACATTGATGGTTGTTTTACACCACTATGTGTGGAGAAATTTGTTATGCAGCAATAATAACTAGAACAAAGAGTGTGACAAGGAATGTTTATGTGTACATCAGTCCTGTTTCTTCTTAGACACAGAGGAAGAGGACATTCACCAGCTCCTTTGCAGTTTAATCAGGTCCTTTTGATTTAATTTTGTCTAACGAGATGTAGAGAAATATATATCACATTGAGTTCTGGCCACCAAACTTTCTATTCAATCATCTACCCTCTCTCTCATTTCAGCAGTGACGTGGAGGCCATCTTATACAGATAGCAAAAGCAAAAATGGAAAGATCCTGAAACATTGAGTCACTATCTTATAGAGACCCATTCAAGAAAACAGGCTAGCATCAGACCAATGTAAGGCTGATAAATAAACCATCATTGCAGTAAGCTACGGATATCTGGGGGTTGTATTACAGCAATTAGTATTTGTTATTCTAACTGCTACAAAAACTAATACTCACTAAGCATTTATGATTATTAAACTCTGATCAACTATCCTTAGGTAGATATCTTTGTTATCCCCATTTTACAAATGCAAATCTGGTTAAAAGACTACATGACTTACACAGGGTTACAAACATATTCCAAGTAATGAGATTTCCTTGAAGATGGAGGCAAATATAAAATAAGTTTGTACTCTAAGAGTTAAATAAGCAAAATCCACTGGAAGAGATTAGTCATTTGTAAATGCATTGTCAACGAAAGGTTTTGGTAAATGAGAACCGTGAATTTAATCCCCAAAAAATAATTTTAGAGACAAGAGAAGATATATAAAAATCTCTGGTTTTAATATTGTATTTTTTAGTAAACAGACCACTATGGAATTGTTAAAATGTATTTTACAGCCATTTTTAGGTTTACAAATAATTTTTGTTAGGGGATCTTTCTATATTTTATGACTTTAATTAAATTTCTGATTTCTGTTCCAAACATTGCAATGTAAGACAATATAAAGCACATTTTAATCATTAAATTTATAGATAATTTTGTGACTTTTTAGAGCTTATAACACCAAGGGACTGATTATAGAGGATAATGTGCATAAAATACACTCCAGCGCGTTCCACAAACTCTATCCTTAGAATATTTCTTTCTTCTACAACCCAACAACTAATGCATAGACTCAAAGAGTTTCATCAGGGCTGTTCTACAACTGTCATCATCTTTAAAGAGTAATCTTGTCACCTGAACTAGGTGAAATGAAGAACTTTGAAAACAACCACATGGATCCAACTTTACAGAAGCTTCTACTAAGACAAATAGCACCAAACAGACACACACTGTGCATTCATAATTACATTAGTGGCCACAAAATACAACACTTAGTACACATCCTTGGAACTCTTAAAACCATCTTAAATAAGAGATCAAGCCAATTTAATTCTTTGTGAAAATATATCTCAAGGTAGTTTCTACTATCCTTCATTTTTTGTGCTATAAAATTTAACAAAGAAACATCACATGTTCTTGTCCTTAATTCTGTGGGGTCTAGTGATTACATTTTTAACAAATGCCAAATCTGGAAACCAAATCAACCATTTTATTTAATTGTAAAACACTGTAACATTTTTTTGTGGGGGACAGGGTCTCCCAGGCTGTCACCCAGGCTGGAATGCAGTGGCACAAACTGCAGCCTCAACCCCCCAGGCTCAAGCCATCCACCTGCCTCAGCCCCACAAGTAGCTGGGAGTATAGGCATGCACCATCACGCCCGGCAAATTTTTGTGATTTCTACAGAGATGGGGGTTCACGATGTTACCCAGGCTTGTCTTAAACTCCTGAGCTCAAGCATTCCACCTGCTTCAGCCTTCCAGACTCCTAGGATTATAGATATAAGCCACTGCACCCAGACAGATTTTGTTTTAAAGGTCTAAATATTTCTTATTTCATATAGCTTACATTATATTGTGGGAAGAAAGAAAATAGATAAATAAATGAATAAATATGTAATATGTCAACTGGCATGACAAACACTATGGAAATATAAACTTGAATAAGAAGATAAAGAGTAGCTGAGGTGGGAGATGCTATTTTTAGATGTGGCTCTATATAGGATCTGTATAGTGTAGGATGTTGGATAATGCAAGGATGAAGCCGGCCTGAAGAGGCCTCCTGTGCAGAATCTTGGAAGAAAGCATCACAGTTAGAGAGGACAGCCGATGGACAGACGCCAGAAGCATGGGCCTGTCTGAGGAATTGGGGGAACAGCCAGGAGGCTAATGCGTCTGAATCTCAGGGAGAAGGAAAGACAAGTAGTAGGATAAGTACTCTTTAACAAATTGCCCGAAAAGTGGTTCTCGGGATTTATGTGTTTATAACTGTTCCATCAACAAAGGAAAGTCTGTGGAGTCTAAAGGCTCCCATGGTATAAAAACATTGAGCTGTTTTATTCTCCTATGGTAAAAGAAAATGTTCTTTAGGCATTCAGGTGCCTGAAGACCCTGAATCTCTTCCTGTGACTCCCTACCAGTATGTGACCTCAAGCACCTCTATTCACTTAGAGAACTTTTGCTCCAGAATAGTTTTCCCTTTGAAACTCCTTTATTTAATTTACAGATACTGGAGTTATAAAAATAACAGTCTCCCTCCCTCTATTAGCTATACTAAAGCCTGTTTTCTAAAATTTGTCATTTTATAAGCTATATTTTTCACATTATTTTCTCTAGAAGGTTTATTCAGCTCTCTAAAAGTTGTTTTTAAAATGTAGATAGGCAGAGAAACTTTATGTTTGAAGTAAGAGATTAGCATTCCTTAAGACATTTTAGGATAAAAATAAGCTTTTGTAACAAAATAATAAAACTTACTAGATTTAATACTGAATATAAGTCTAACTTAATTACTTATACACGTTTGTAATAATTAATATGACATTTAATAATTCACTTATCAAAAAGCAAACCAAAAACTCTTAAGATTCTCCAAGTAAGCATCTTCCCCATAACTCACAATGTTAGCCATTTCCCCTGAACACCTGAATGTGTTTTCAAAGGGAGATGCTTGGCTTCTTACATTCAGCTACTTTTAGTCCGAAGTTCTGAGCTGCACTTGTGTAGAGCAGAGTGGAGGACTAGACTGCATCAAAGTCCTATTGGACCATGGACCTTCCTGCCAGTCCAGCGGTGCTGACCCTTTGGTGAAAGAGCATTTCCCAGAACGACTTCAAGCTGAACATCTTTCTCTAAGCATGAGCAACTGAGATCACTAACTGGCACTGCTTTTGTAGCTTAACATGTTTCCTGAATATCTTTTTCTTACTCTAGTCACCTCTGCTCCCTTAGTCAAAAGTTTCTTCAAATGGGATACACAAGAGGAAGACCATTAAATGTGTTGAGAGCACAAGATTTCCTGCTGACCAGGGCCAGCAAGCTTTTCAAGATTTCCCTACCTTATGCTCTGTTATCAGAAGAAACAGCAAGAGTCCTGTTACAGACTTCTTTTCACTAACATTTGATTTAAATTTGCATATAAAGGGGAGAGATCCAAGATGGCCGACTAGCAACAGCTCAGGAATGTAGCTCCCAGTGAAAGCGCAGAGAACGAGTGGATGCAGCACTTTCCGACGAGTTTTTGTTGCCCACAGACCGGGAGATTCCCGGCGGAGAAGCCACGCGGGTCGCCAGCACGACTCTTTTGGCCGGCGCGGCTCTTTTGCCGGCACTCAGCGCGGCGCTTCCTGGTGCAGAGTGTGCGGGACGGACGGGCTTGGATGGTCCCATCCCCACAAGGAGAACAGCAATTGGAAGCGCTGAGGACTGAGAAGCACAGCTGAACCCGGGAAGGCCCAGCTCTGTAGGGAAGGAGCACCCCCCGAAGGAAAACTAAGAAACAGAAA
>PVKP010023674.1:0-35972 GCA_004027715.1 Plecturocebus donacophilus
CCCTCTAGAGAACCCGATGCACACACTAGTTCGTCAGCAAGTTCCAGGTCTCCACCATGAAAGAGCCCAGTTCGGACACCTTCTCACTGCCCCATCACCACGTCTCTCTAACGGTCGCCATACCCCAGCTTCTCCCTCTCTGGGTAATCTACCCAGAAGCCACAATGTTGATACAAACATGCAGACTGGATCACAGCTGTATCCTTTGCTCAAAATGTTCCCAAGGCACTGATTCACATTCAGGTTAGAGCTCAGTAGCCTTACCTAGGGTGAGGCTCTGCAAGGTTCCCCCAGGCTCTCCATGATTCGACCTTTGTATCAGGGTCCCAGTGCTGCTATCCCAAGTTCCCACACACTTAGTGGCTTACAACAACACAAATTGATTCTTTTACAGTTTTGGAGACTAGAGCTGAGCACAGTGGCTCATGCCTGTAATCCCAGCACTTTGGGACACACAGATGGGAGGATGGCTTGAGGCCAGGAGTTTGAGGTCCGCCTAAACAATGTAGCAAGACCCCATATTTACAAAAAAAAAAAAATAGCTGGGTGTAGTGGTGCTTTCCTGCCGTCCCAGCTACTTAGGAGGCTGGGGTTGGAAGATCACTTGAGCCCAGGAGTTAGAGGCTGAAGAGAGCCATGACATGCTACTGCACTACAGCCTGACAGAGTGAGACCCTGTCTCTTAAAAAGAAGTTGGAGGTTAGAAGTATAAAATCAAGGCATCAGCAGGGTCATGTTCTTTCTGGAGGCTCTAAGGCAGAATCCATTTCCTCGCTTCCTTGCCTGCATGCTTCGACTCGCGGCCTATCCCTCTATCTGCAGAGCCAGCAGTGTCGCATCTTCTGCCGTCTCTGACCTCTGCTTTTGTCCTCAGTCTTCGTTCTATGTACCAGGCCCTCCTGCCTTCCTCTTCTGAAGACCTTTGTGATTCCACTGGGGCTGTTTGGGTGATCCAGGAGACTCTCTCCTTCTCAAGGTCTTTAACCACATCTGCAAGTTTCTCAGGTCCAGGGGGTTAGGACATGGACATCTTTGAAGGGCCGTCATTCAGCCCACCACACCTGCTTAAATGAGCTCTAACCTTGTCTCCGAATACCTGCCTTTGCACTGTGGCTTTAGCCACACTGGCCATCTTGAAAACCCTGGATACATCAAGTTTGTTCTAGTTGACTGCTATCCTCTCAGAGAGGCCTTCCCCTTTCCATCCAATTTAGAAGAGTCCTCCCCCAATACTTTATTCCCTTGTCCTACTTAAAAAAAAATTTTTTTAGGGAGGGGGGTCTTGCTATGTTGCCCAGGCTGGAGTGCAGTGGCACAATCATAGCTTACTTCGGTCTCCAACTCCTGGGCTCAAGTGATCCTCCAGCCTCAGCCTCCTGAGTAGCTGGGACTACAGGCGTGCACCATGCCTATCTAATTTGTGTGTGTGTGTTTTGTTTGTTTGTTTTTTGGTAAAGACACTGTCTCACTATGTTGACCAGGCTGGTCTCAAACTACTGGCTTCAAGCAATCCCTCCACCTCCACCTCCAAAGTTTCTAGGATTACAGGCATGAGCCACCACACCCAGCCTCATCTTACTTTACCTTTGATAGCACTTATTATTGACCTTCTATAAATTTTCCTTCTATCGCATGAAATACTATGAGGATAGTGAGATATACATCTATACCTATAGATCTATATATGTACATCTACATCAATCTATCCATCTATGCACACACACACACACACACACACATTTTGTTTGTTCACTATTGTGTCATCAGTATCCAGAAGAGTCTGTGGCACAAAATAGGTACTCAGAAGTATTTGGTGCTGCATGAATACCTGAATGAACAATTATTCATTATTTTAGGTTTGGGAGGCCTAGGTGGGAGGATCACTTGAGGCCAGGGGTTTGAGACCAGCCTAAGCAACATAACGAGATCCCATCTTTACAAAAACCAAAAGTGGCGGGCAGGGTGGGGGCGGGGGGGGGGAGTGTCTTCAGAGCCTCAGAACTCAGGAGCATTTTCAGTTCCTAAGTTGTAAGTCGCTCTCTTTCTCTTCTTCTCACTTCTTGTTAGGAACGTAATGAACAGGAAGTAATAATGGGCAGGAATGAGGACTTAGGAACATGATGAGCCGGAAGTGTGGAGCAGGAGGCAACTCCATCTTGCATGCTCATCTGCCACGTTGACTCACGGCTAATCCCTGTTCCTCAAATGCCTCTAAGATTTCCAGTGTATCTGCTCTTCCTTGTGTGAGAGCAGGTGCTTGCTGTAAATCGTGCCCTTAGGGCAAACATCCTTGATGTGATCACATTTTAATTGTCTGACTTATCCCTTCTGAATTCTCCTTTCCCTGTGGTATATAATCCCTAGGTCTCAAGGGTATTGACATGAGATTTACCAACTTGTTTCACCGCCACCCAAGACACACATGGCTTCTACTTATATGTCTCCATTAAATGCTTCTTTCTGAAAAACTGGATCTATCAGCCTTTAGCCTCTCAACTTCCTGGAACTTTTGGCAATGAGTTTGCATAAACATGCCCACCTCCAAACATCTGCCTTAAGCAACTTCCACATGCAGTCCTGGAGGACCTCCAGAATCTTCCACGGGGAGGGGGTGGTGTATAAATGTATTTGTGCATGTTCCCTCCATCACATGAAACACTATGAGGATAGTGAGCTATACATCTATAGCTACATATCTATATATGTACATCTATATCAATCTACCCATCTATACACACACACACGCACACACACACACACACACACACATTTTGTTCATTCACTATTGTGTCATCTGTATCCAGAAGGGTTTGTGGCACAAAAACTCTTCCCTTCCCTCCATCAAAACACTGGACAGGCCGGAAGCATGATCCTATCGTGCCACTGACTACCATGAAAATCAATGGAATGCAAGACCCAACAAGAGCCACGGGCCCTGAGGTTGGGGCGATCATCACTGAACCGTGAGATCACCATATTCCATCTTGGGCTGGACGGATCTCTCGATGGTGGGGATGATTTACACTGGGAACAGTCACCTTTTAAAAATAACATTGAAGACTGAACTCTGATGCTTTTAAATCTTGCCCGAATTCCTAGGTAAGGAGTCTGGGGACTCATGCCCTACAAATCATAAATTCTCATCAGATGGGTTGTATTTAACCTAATATATCATGACTTACTTTCCAACCTGACTCTGGCATCATATTGCACGACAAGGAATCAAAATATTTTACCCTGAAACATGTTTCTTTGCCGTATTTTAAAATGGTCCTGCAAAGCTGTTCTTGCTGGGGAAAAACTGCATCTGTAAAGTCTCTATTCACATAGCTAGATCCTTTTCTTCCAGACCCTCCCAGTCCTAAAAAGATTAACTAAGATCTGAATTGGAAACTTTGTCAATTGTTGTGTCTAAGGGCAGCCACTGTAAGACTTCAAAAGAACTTTGGTCTCCGCAATCTTTATCTTAACCCAAACACTCCCTTTCTATCAATCCCAGGTCTTTAGACAAACTCAACCAGAAAATGTTTAAATTGACCTATAGCCTGGGAGCTCCCTGCCCCTTCTACTTTGAGTTGTCCCGCCTTTCTGGACCAAACCAATGTATTTCTTAAATGCATTTGATTGACGTCTCATGCCTCTCTAAAACATATAAAACAAAGGTGCACCCAGACCACCTCGGGCATGTGTTCTCAGGACCTCCTGAAGGCTGTGTTCACTCCTATGTGGTTCAGAATAAATCTCTTCAAATATTTTACGGAGTTGGACTCTTTTCAACCACAATACGGTCTTTCTTTTGGGAATGAGTTCTGTTGGGACAGAATGAGCAAACAGAGAGGTCCTGAGATTAGCATGGAAACTACAAACCAAATAAATAAGCAAGAGTGAGACACGCTGACCCAGAGCAGAGAGATTTGCCAGATGTTTTTGACTATTACACATCCCCGGCTCTCTCTCCCTGTGGTTCTATTTTCATCTTTTCCCCTCTTTGGGGAGAAATTCACAGGAGCCTTGCAAACCTTGCTGTATAGTCTGCAAATCAGGAAGGAACCACAAAAGTAACAAATTCATTTCCATAGTAACAGGCTTAGGACCATTCTGGCTGCCAGTACGAGGAGTCGATTTAATTCCTTCCCAACAAACGTATCCACAGTTTTAACATGCGAATGGCAGAAAGAAGTTAATCCGAGGGGTCTAGAGTAGGAGGCTGGCTGAGAAACGCAGGGTGGGCTCCAAGTCCCAGCAAATAACCCAGCACACTGTTAACACATATTCGAAAGGAAGTTGTAAGTGTTCTCTGCTTTGAAAGGAGTGATTCATCATTTCACAGTGACCTCCAAAGCCCTCGCCCACCCTGAAGTGATCCTCTCCTTTGAAAGCTTCATTATTAAATCCAGCAGGATCCTAAGGACAGCTCAAAGTCACAGCAGCACAGGTTGGAGTAGGCTGGCCTGAAGCATCCTGGAACAGATTTTTGGCAAATCCTGCCTTTCCCTTTAGCGTCCAACACTTCAGCCATCGCCACGCCTCCTTAGCATGTCACATCTTTGGGGTGAAAAGAATCAGGATAAAGCTTCATGTGCTCATTCATTCATGAAAGAAGTCTGCAATCAATTACTGCATGCCTTTTGGCTGGGTGTGGTGGCTCATGCCTGTAATTCCAGCAATTTGGGAGGCCAAGATGGGTGGATCACCTGAGGTCAGGAGTTTGAGACCAGCCTGGCCAACATGAGGAAATCCCATCTCTACTAAAAATACAAAATATTAGCCAGGGGTGATGGCAGGCGCCTGTAATCCCAGCTACTCGGGAGGCTGAGGCAGGAGAATCACTTGAACCCGGGAGGTGGAGGTTGCTGTGAGCTGTGATCGTGCCACTGCACTCCAGCCTGGATGACAGAAACTCCGTCTCAGAAAAAAAAAGAAAACGAACAAATTATTGTATGCCTTCTATGTTGTGGGGTAGCATTCTGCACTGAGGATCCAAGATGAGAAACGGTGTTTGCTACTGAAGCATTCATGTTCTACTGGAGCGCGGAGACATGCCCTGAAACCATAAACATGTGGACAGAGCAAAACAGACTCAGGTACAGGGCGCCGTGAGGACTTAGGGGAGAGAGCGCCTACCTCAGCTGCAGGAACCGTGAGCTGCATCGTGGAGGGTGAGTGAGATCTGGCTCGGGGGAAATTCTAAATAGCGTTGCGAGTGTGTGAAGGTGTGAGAAGGGCGGCAACACTGGGGAGCGTCCGGGGGTTTTGTGTGGTGGGGGCTGGGGTGTAAGGAGAAGTGTGAAGTTGGCAAGACGGATACTCTGCTCCTCAGGACCTTGAAACTCTACTCAAGTGTCTGGGCTTGATCTGTTAAGCCAAGTGCACCGAACACACACCACAGATGGTTTTGGCCTGCAAGTCCATGCGTATGTGTATGGCTTTGGAAAAGAGCCCTGTAATGAGGGGGAAGCGCCCTCCCCATCTCCCTCCTCGATGGCCTCCACCTCCTCGCCTCCAGATGGGAAGGAGGGGGAAAAAGACAAAGTAAAATAAAATAAAATACCCAAGAGCTGGGACGACGACTCCCATTTCTGCTCCCAGCGTCTCTGCTATCTGTAAGCCTTGAAAGAGCTGCAAACGAATGTTGCCCTGACCGGCTGCCCGGCCCTGGGCCACAGCCCCACATCTGCACGGCCCAGGCCCCTCCTGGAAACACTTCTGCCAACAGATCATCTACTGCCTTTGCTTGTCTCTGTAACCCCCTCCCCTGCCTGTTCCCGCTCACACTGCCTGTGAGCAGCCGGCAAGTCAGTGAAGCCAAAAGACTGTGAGGTTGGACACCCAGCAAATGAACAATGACAGAGTTCTGCCTCAGTTTCCCCCTTTAGGATTGTAAGCCTATAAAAGGGGAGAGAAGCGGCTGCTCAGGAGCTCAGTGAATGAGGCTGTAGCCCCTCAAAGCTCCCGGCCTCATAAAAAGCCACTTCCTTCCTCAGTTTCGTGTTCAAGAGGTTTGTTTCTCGTCGCTCCAGCTTCAGTAGCAAACCTAGGGGCCAGGAGATTACAGTAGGGGGTCTCTGCAAAAGTCACAGCAAGAGGCAATGAAGGTGTGAACGGACGCAGCCGCAGTGCAGGTGGACAGGAGGTGATGCAGGTAAATCGTGCTCCGGGACTTAGAGTCAGCAGAGCCTGGCGGAGGCTGGAGATGGAGGGTGAGAAAGACGAGTGCCCTTGAACAAGGCTGACCTTGAACTACACAGCGAATGCTGCGACCGAGAACGTGTGTGAAAAATGTGTTGCAGTAAGTGATGACAGAACAGGTAGGTGGGCTTGGAGGGCATGATGCATTCAACTTGGGGCCTGTGGAGTTCGACGTGTCTGTAGTGCAACTGTGGATGTGTGCACTGAACTTGCAACCCCAGCACTGAAGCGCTGGATTCAGTCTGGGCATAGACAGAGAGCTGTGGGGATCACAGGGAAGCCTGGGATAAAAAGCAGAGGTTGGAATAAGACCTCCCTGAGTTTGGGAGCAATGTGATATAAGAAGAGGGCTAAGGAGTGGGGTCTGGGGAATAAAAATACTTAAGATGCTGGAAGGAGAAGGAAGGCTGAGAAAGAAAGCCAAACAATTTTGGCTAACTGGGAACAAAAAGCATCTTAAAAACCAACGGGCTGCTAATGGGTATGGCTTTATTTTTGGGGGAGATGAAAATGTTCTAAAATCAACTATAGGGATGGCTGCACAACTCTATGAATATACTGAAAACCACCGACTTGTGCACTAGAAATAGGGGATTGTATAGTTTGTGGATTGTATCTCAATGAAGCCATTATCAAAGGAGAGAGAGAGAAAGAGAAAGGCAGTTTTTTAAAAAACCCAATGAGCCTGGGGGCAGTGGCTCATGTCTCTAATGCCAGCACTTTGGGAGGCCGAGGCAGGCGGATTATCTGAGGTCAGGAGTTCGAGACCAGCCTGGCCAACATGGTGAAACCTCATATCTACTAAAAATACAAAAATTAGCCAGGTATGGCGGCACATGAGGCTGAGGCGGGAGAATGGCTTGAGCCTGGGAGACGGAAGTTTCAGGGAGCTGAGACTCTGCCACTGCTCCCCAGCCTGCATGACAGAGCAAGACTAGCTCAAAACAAAAAAACAAAAACACAGCAGTGAATACCTATGTCAAATATAGCCAAAAGTCAACAAAGAAAGGGCTGAAAAGTAGTCTTTGATTTTGCTAATTAGGACGGCAGTGTTGCTGTCAGGGAAGGAGACATCAGTAAAGCGAAGGGGACGGAAACCATATGGCAATAGGTTGGACAGGAAGGGAGCTCATGGTTTCTAGGGTTGGCGGGTGGTCAGCCCGTTCACAGGCAGAGTTCGGATCTGACAGGGAGAAAGTGGGCAGGAGGCAGCAAGAGCGCTGATGTGATGGGCCCATTCCTAGGGGAGAAAGGAGAGGAGGGCAGGGAACCCAGAGCTGGGGGTGGGCCGCAGGAGACACCCTGATGCCACTGAGTTTGGCGAATGAGGCGGAGGAATTGACAGTGTTCACCTTTGCTGTTCCCTTTTGCTCACACTGTAGGAATCCAGGACACTGTCGTGGAGGAGGGAGGCGGCAATGTGGTCAGGAGATCAGGAAACGTAGGGGCAACTTGGGGTACCAGCTACACAGAGTGGAAAAGGTACAGGCAGGGGACCGATGGAGGAACTGCACCACAGTGCCCAGGACCCAGGTACGACGTGACAGCAGGTGTCTTACTTCCTCCTGGCTCGGCCACAACAAAAGATCACGAACAGGGCAGATTCTAAACAACCGACGTTTACTTCTCACAGCCGTGGAGTCTGGGAAGTCAAGGTCAAGGCATCGGCGGATCTGGTGTCTGATGAGGATCGGGTTCCTAGATGGCACCTGCTTCCTGCATCCTCATGTGGTGGAAGGAGAGCTCCCTTAGGGCTCGTTCCTTTATTTGTTTAAGGAAACAAGTACTCCAGTACATGCAAGGTAAAAACTTGATGTTGGACGGAAAAATCACTCTATAGTGTGAATTAAAAAACAAAACACTCGCTCACAGTAGTTTTCCCCCAATTTGCAAATCACTGGGGCTCTTTCATAAAAGCAGCAATCTCATTCATGAGGACTCCACCTTCCTGACCTAATCACCTCTCAAAATTCCCCACCTCCAAATACCACAACCTTGGAGGTTACAGTTTCAACCTATGAATACGGGGCGACACAGACATTCGACGCCAGCATCATTCATGGATTTGTGATTGCCTTGAAAAGAATTTGAGTCACTTGGCTGGGCACGGTGGCTCAAGCCTGTAATCCCAGCACTTTGGGAAGTCAAGGTGGGTGGATTACCTGAGGTCAGGAGTTCAAGACCAGCCCAGTCAACATGGCAAAATCCTGTCTCTATTTAAAAAATGTATAAAAATTAGCCAGGCATGGTGGCACTTGTCTGTGATCCCAGCTACTCAGGAGGCTGAGGCAGGAGAACTGTTCGAACCTGGGAGATGGAGGCTGCAGTGAGCCGAGATCACACCACTGCACTCCTGCCTGGGTGACGGGGCAAGACTGTCTCGGAAAAAACAAACAAACAAACAAACAGAATTTGAGTCACTTTATGGTCTAAATTCTCAGCCACAGTAGTGGCTGATTTTGGAGTTATTTGAGTTGAACCCTCTTCCCTTCCCTGAATGAGAGGGATGAGAATGAGAACAGAACTTTTTTTTTTTTTTTTTGGAAACAAGGTCTCACTGTGTTGCCCAGGCTGGAGTGCAGTGGTGCAATCATATCTCTCTGCAGCCCCAAACTCCAGGGCTCAGGCAATCCTCCCGCCTCAGCCTCCCAGGTAGCCAGGACTACAGGTGTGCGACTGCACCCAGCCGAAAACAGAATTTTAGGAACAGAAGCCAAGATGTGCACATCAGCCATGACAAACGGTGCCTTGGAAGCTGCTATGCTCTGGAGCCATGACTTGTTTATAAGGGGTGGGACTGGTCCACATTCTGGCTTCTCCAACCAGACATACTATGACACAGAACGCTCATCTTCCCTTCCTCACAGATCCTGGGTTTCTGATTCCCTTTTCCTCTCTCCATACTGTGTTCCTCCTTTATTCCAGCAATACTTTGTTAAAGCCTTTAAAGACTTTTCATCACCGTAGCAGCAGATGCTCATATAAAATACTAACAACTATTAAGAAAAAAATTATTCATAATATCTTATCCAGATATAACTACTGATAATACTTGGTATGTCTCTTTCTCTTATGTTTCTTTGCACCTATGCCTATATACCTATACCCACATGCACCTATGTTTTAACATTATTAAGGTCAAATGTGCAATTTTGTTTTCTAGCTCTTTTTTTTTTTTTTTTTTTTTTTTTTTTTTTTTTTTTTTTTTTTTTTTTTTTTTTTTTTTGAGATGGGGTCTCACTCTGTTGCCCAAACTGGAATGCAGTGGTGCAGTCTTGACTCACTGCAGCCTCGACCTCCCCAGGCCCAGATGATCCTCCCACCTCAGCCTCCTGAGTGGCTGAGATTACAGGCATGCACCACGACGCCCAGTTCATTTTAGTATTTTTTGTAGAGACAAGGCTTTGCTATTTTGCTCAGGCTAGATGCAAACTCCTGGGCTCAAGCAATGCACCCACTTTGGCCTTCCAAAGTGCGAGGATTACAGGTGTGAGCCACCGTGCCCAGCCAGAAACACCTTATTTCAACTAGACTGCACTCTTCAGTCTAAATTAGGGTTTATCCATCTCGGCATCATCGACATTTTGGGTCAGACAAGTCTTTGTAGTTGGTGGCGGGTGTGGTTCTTGTACATTATGGGATATTTAGCCATACCCTGGCCTCTGCTCACTAAATGCCAGTAGGATCCCCCGCCCCTCACCCAGCCAAGTAGTGAACAACCAAAATTGTCTCTAGACCTTGCTAAATGTCCCCTGAGGGCACAGGATCTTGCCAGTAGAGAGCCACCAGGTTAAGAGAGCTTATAGAGAAAATGTGGGTTGTTACCAGTGGCATCCTAAAGTAATGAACCAGCAAAAGAGAATGAAAAAGAGGAATGATTAAACAGGGCCTATCTGCTGGCTTTTCAGAGACAATATCAAAGCCTTCCACGCTGTGATTTACTTGGACACATCACACCCCAGGGATCATTTGAAGCTTCCTAAAAGCTAGGAAATGGAGACGAAAGTAACTGTGGTTCTCATGTCATTTCCTACCCCAGAAGAAATTCCAAACGTATTACAGAATTAGCTATTTTGAAAACCCAGAGCATACAAAACGCGAAAGGAAACAGAAGTAGGTATTTCTCAAGCCTGTGAATGAGGCGGGCATTGCAAGCCTCTCTGTGTCAACTCTCTGCTGTCAAAGCCCAGCATATGTGAAAATGAAAGTCACACAAGAAACCAGGAAAAATAAGCACAACAATTATAACAAAGAATTTGGATCTTCTTCTTATTATTATTATGTGAAATGGAGTCTCACTCTGTCACCCAGAAGTGCGATGGCACAATCTTAGCTCACTGCAACCTCAGCCTCTCAGGCTCAGGCGATTCTCCTGAGTAGCTGTGATTACAGGTGGACACCACCATGCCTGGCTAATTTTGGCATTTTCAGTAGAGATGGGGTTTCACCATGTTGCCCAAGGCTGGTCTTGAACTACTGGCCTCAAGTGATCTGCCCACCTTGGCCTCCCAAAGTGCTGGCATTACAGGCATGAGATATCACACCTGGCATACAGCACTTGTGATAAGCTAGGAAAGCACTTTACAAATTCTGATACTTTTAGTTCTCTTAAGAACCCTATGCAATAGGCACTGTCATTATCCTCCCATTTCATTGATGGGAAAATGGAGGCACCAAGAAACTAAGTATCTTCCCCAAAGACACACAGCTGTGGCAGAGGTGGGAGTCTAGGCTAAGCAGTTTTGCTCCAGAATCCCTGCTCTTAACCAATTTGCTAGATAGCTTCCAGAGAAAGCACCATGGAGGTGGGGACAAGGCTCCCTTGAGCACAACTTGAGTCAAGTTAAGTCCAGGAAAAGAGTGAGCCTTCTGAAAAGCAATTGGGAAGCATCTATCAAGAATCTTTAAAATATTCATGGTGGATTGAACCAATAGTTCCACTTCTAGGAAGCAAGAGCTATGAACAAAAATAAGAGTTCCTTTGCTTTCGTCATATTTTTAATAAAATAAAAATAAAAAATGTCCCTATGTTATGGTACATCTATATGTGGAATATTATACAGCCATGAAAATTGTGTTTACAATCACATTTAATAACTAGGGGATAGTTACTAAAGGGTAGACATGCAGGTTGAAAGCTAAGAAACGAGGCCGGGTATGGCGGCTCACTCCCGTAATCCCAGCACTTTGGGAGGCCAGGATGGGTGGATCACTTCAGCCCAGGAGTCTGAGACCAGCCTGGCCAACATGGCGAAACCTGTCTCTAGTAAAAATACAAAAATTAGCCAGCTGTGGTGGCATACACCTGTAATCCAAGCTACTTGGGTAGCTGAGGATGGAGATTCACTTGAACCCAGGAGGTGGAGGTTGCAGTGAGCCGAGATCACATTGCTGCACTCTAGCCTGGGTGATAGAGCAAAATCTTGTCTTGCATTAAAAGAAAAAAAAAAAAAAAGAATAAGTGTTTCTGCAAAGTCTGGGCTATTCTTGGAATGTCAAGAAGAAAATACTGTGAGATGAGCCATTAGGTTTTCCTCTGAGCCTTTTTGGTTCTGCGCATTGCAAGATGTGGGCCTCTGTGGGAACAGAGGTACTGACACGAGAGCTAAGGAAATAATATTGGCCCAAAGACCATCTCTTAGGGATCGGTGTATGTTTTCTCTGTGAATCAGGCTTGAACTCTTTCCCATGATGCTGCTCAGATAGACATCACACAAGTCGATAAAATCTCTCAGGATGTATAAAGCTTGGCGAGACTGGTTTCTTACATTCTGTCAGGTTCTCCAGGACTCAGACTCCTATAGTTACTGAAACTGGGTTCTGATGCCTGGCACCTGATATCCTAGCATAGCCAAAGCCCTACTTGTGAAGTAACCCTTACTGATTTTTAGTGCCTCCTTAAGTCAGATCTGATGTCCTTATTTTTAAAGGGGATTAATTCTGGGTCTATTATTCTGTTGACTTCACTGATTTAAATACTATACCTTTATACTATGTTTTAAAATCCCATTGGCCGATTCTCACTTATTACTTCCATCCCCACTTAGCCAGAAGACAAGATCTTGCTCTTTTGCCCAGGCTAGAGAGCAGTGGTATGATCACACCAACCAGCCTCTCACCTCAGCCTCCTGAATAGCTGGGACTACAGGCACACGCTACGACGCCTGGCTAATTTTTAAATTTTTCTGTAGAGACGCAGTCTCATTATGTTGCCCAGGTTGGTCTCAAACCCGTGGCCTCCAGTGATCCTCCCACCTCGGTCTCCTAGAGTAGTGGGATTACCAGCGTGAGCCACTGTACCCACTGCCATCAGATTTTATCTTTGTAGTCTCAAGTTTTTATTCTGTATTCCAGATGAGATTAGAAAATATGTGTTATTTCAATAACAGTTCCATTGGAATTTTGATTCAGAGCACAATGATCTATGCATTAATCTGAAGGAAATAAAAGAAAAACCCATATCTTTATTTTGCTTTCTGAGAGCATGATAGGCTTTCTCATTTAATCAACTCTTAGTTTTCAGTAGTTTAATTCATCTCAATCCTGTACATTTCTTATTAAGGTTATTCCTGTCTGCTTTATATTTTTGTTCTTACTAGGACTGAAGTGTTTTTCCATACTTCCGACTGGTTATTGATAATAAAAACAGACTCTAATGTTTATGTAACATTCAGCTACCTTAAAATCTATTTTCTTTTTTTGAGAGAGGGTCTCATGCTGTTGCTCAATCTGGAGTGCAGTGGTGCAGTCTTGGCTCACTGCAAATTCTGGCTCCTGGGCTGAAGTGATCCTCTCATCTCAGCGTCCCCAGTAGCACATCACCACGCCCAACTAATATTTGTATTTTTTGTACAGACAGAGTTTTCGTATGTTGCCCAGGCTGGTCTCAAACTCCTGGGCTCAAGCAATCTACCCTCCTTGACCTCCCAAAGTGTTGGGATTACAGACATGAGCCTCAGTGTCTGGCCTTGAATTCCATTTTCAATTTGTGTGTAATATTGAGTGATTCTCTTGACAATTTTATCTCTGTTCTTTTTTGGAGACAGAGTCTTGCTCTGTTGCTCAGGCTGGAGTACAGTGGCATGATAACTTTACCTCATTTTAATTGTTCCTCTTGTTTTGATTTCATAGAATTGTCTACAACTTTCAGAAAATGTTAAATAAGATGATTTAGTTCTCATTCCTTCGACAAGAATGACACGATTCATTTTGTTTCTGCTTTAGGTAGAAGCACCTCCCATGCATCACCTTTGGCTGGGCTGACTTTCCCCACTCCCTGGTGAAATTTCCAGTTCTCTATCATGGGATCTAAATTCTGATATAAATATTACATTCAGGCCAGAAGGCCAACAAAATTCTCTCTAAGAGTTATGGTAGAATGACAAAGTAATATACAGAAGAATAAAAATGATCTTTAAAAGACGAAACCTGAGCAGAAAGATTGTACCTTCTAGAGATGGATCTACGAAGGCATGGGTTCCTTCCGGTCATTCACTGGAGTTCGTGCTTGACTCTAGCTAAGAATGGAAGTGTTGGGGTCTGACCTGCAGACCCCGACCCATTGACAGATGAACAGATGCACTCAGACACAGATATCCAGTGAAAGAACGGGCTTAGGGGTCTGAGCCACTCACCGATACTGAGAAGCATCTGGTAAAGAGTTAGCAGCCACAGTGGCCCTGACTCACTGGCCCTCCTGGCACTTATTCAGCACACATTCAATGACAAGCGCTTTGAGTCACCACTACTAGAGGGTAATTAACCTGGCCACCCTACTCCCCACAGAGAGCCATCCTGCTCGGGAATGATCAAAGTTTAGTTTTAAGACCACAGGAGTAAACAAGTTATTCAGATAAACTTCTCTACATTCCTGTGTTATTTGCTTTTTGGCTATAACCTCAAGGTAAAGAGGATTAGGCTGCCTTCAGCCAAACTTTTACTGAGGCTACGCAACCCCCTTCCCTGGCCTTCCAAGAAGGTTTGTGACTATTTTTAATAACTTTATAATTTCTCTTAAAACTCTTCCCACCATCCTGACTGAACCCCTACATTGAAGTAATGTGGAAATATCACTTCTGATGGCAAAAACCAGTGACTTTTTATACCAGTCTCATAGCTCCATCACATTATTACCTTAGATTCTAAACTAATAGGAGGGAATGCTCCAAATTTCAGCTGTTAATAAACTTGGAACCACACTGGCCACAGAAATATCTTAATGTACTTATTTCCTGAAAATAATGGTCTCAGTAGGTTCCCTAAAATAGGAGTGGGCTGCCCTGTGTAACACCTGCTGTGTCCAGAAGCCAACTGAATTCCACAAAGGGCAGCAATTATTCTGAAAATGACACTCACCGTATCTTTCCATTTTAATAATATATGCCTTCATTTTTTTTTAACGGTCCATTTATTTGCAGTCATTGCCCAGATGTGAGGAGGGATGTGACTTGATTGGTAATGTCACATTTCTTTGCAGGGCACCAAGCCTCATACATAATACAAATATCTGACAATCCATGACTACATAAACTCGACAATTGAGGGCTGATTTGTCACAAAATATCATCTCTCTTTACTAATTCAGTGTGTCTCTAGAGAACTTCTTTCTTTCTTACAAGCTCAGCACTTCCTCATGTTTAATAGAAGATTGGGTTTCCCAAAAAATAGCTGAGCGGGTTAAAACGGAATCACGCTTACGAGTCCTGATGCAACAGTTCTCAATTTCTCACCAAAACGCTTGCCAAGGAATGGAAGACAATAAACATCAAAATTAGGTGAGAATCTTACAGGAATTGACAATGAAAGGCCTGTGATGCTAGATTAACAGATATCACAGGAGGCCTTGTGTAGGTCCATCAGGCTTCCTGCCTTGAGCATGAAAGGAAGGAGGAAAAGGCTTTGAGAGACCCTCAGTGTCTCCGTCTCCCGTAGGCCCCTGAAGCCTAAGACTGAACCAACAGCAAAGCTGGGCACACATCTTTGCTTTGAGGCAGGCAGAGCGCTGTTAGCTCCTCTCCACCTCCACTCTCATTTTAACTCCTTTCTCTTTCTGTACAGAGCTGCAGTTCCCTGATAGCATGCTGCTCCCAAACAGAGGAGAATGGTGAGCCTCCTGGGAGGAGAGCTCTCTCCTGCAGAGCGTTGCATGTGTGTTCCAAGGAGGAAAAAGGGATGTGCAGTTCAGAGGTTTTCCCTGTATTCTGCATTTTTGTGTTTCAGCGAGCCAGGAAATAAGGCTATGAGAAGGCCCCATCTCAGTCTAGCAGAATATTGTTGGATAATCATTTGCTAAAAACAAAAACCCCTGGAAATTCACAAGCAGCCCTGGAAACGTGTTCATCCACCAACAGAAGAGAAAGCTTGATGGGCCTACACAAGGCCTCCTGTAGTGTCCATTAGTCCAGCATTACAGGTCTTTCGTTGTGAATTCCTGTAAGAATTCTCATCTAATTTTCGTGTTTAGTGGTTTTTCTGTTCTTTTGCAAGTATTTCAGGGAGAATTTGGGAACTGTTGCACCAGGACACGTGAGCATGATTCCATTTTAACCAGCTCAGCTATTTCTTGGAAATGTAATCTTTTATTAAACATTAGGAAGTGCTGAGCTTGTAAGAGAGAACGAAGGGGGATTCTACCAAAGGACCAGTAGGAAGAACCAAGGACTTGCTATTATTCATTGGTAAACACCAGCCCAGCACACATTCCTTCCTGTCCAAGGATAAAAGAATAGAAAACAAACATTTTACCTTGAGCCTCTGGAAAATTACTCTAACACACGGTAAAGGGAAGATAATTGTGACTGCCCCGATTAAATATATCATCTTTGAACTTTATTTCCTAATAAAAAGGAAGGAAATTGAGCATTTCCTTCTTATTATCAACAGGATGCAGGAAGACCCTGCACTGGGAAATGAGGAGAGGGCTTGGGGGAAGATAATATCATCCTAGGCCTCAAAATATTTCTATCAGTGTTAAATCTAGTATCCCAGAAACAATAAAAAATTGTGCGGCCTATGAAGAGACAACGCCCTATGAGCCCGAACCAGCAAAAACAACGGAGAACAGAAACAGAGTGAAAGGGACCTCCAATATTGAGGCTACCAGACACAGACAGTAAAACAATGTGGTTTACAATGTTCATAGAAGAAAAAAACAAGATCCAGAATGTTACGAGGGAGGGAGAGAGAGAGAGAATGTTGGCAATCAGTTGGAAACTATCAAAAAGAACACAGACATTGCAAATAAAAAATAAATACCGGTCAGATCACCTGAGGTCAGGAGTTCGAGATCAGCCTGGCCAACATGGTGAAACCCTGTCTCTATTAAAAATACAAAAATGAGCTGGGTGTGGTGGCACGTGCCTGCAGTCCCAGCTGCTAAAGAGGATGACGCAGGAGAGTTGCTTGAACTTGGGAGACAGAGGTTGCAGTGAGCCGAGAGCTCACCACTGCACTCCAGCCTGGGCCACAGAGTGAGACTCTGTCTCAAAAAAGAAAAAAAAAAGTAAAAGGAAAGGAAATGATAGAGCTGAAAAATAAAATAAAATAACCCAAAATGTAAAACTTAATAAATGGGTGTAACAGCAGATTAGACAGATCAGACATGGCTGATAGAAGGATTTGGGAAGTGAAATTTAGGTCAAAATGAATGAAACAGGTAGAAGAGAGAGAGTGTAAGAGACATAAAGCACACAATGAGAAGACAGGATGTAAGGTTTATTCCAGAGTTTCACAAGGAGCGGAGACAGAGAATGAGGCAGAGTAATACGTGAGGGCTTAAAGGCTCAAATATGCAAGCCATGCTTTGAAGAAGCCCAACAAAGCCCGAGGAAGACACAAAATGAAACCCACAACTGGATACGTCACAGCAAAACTGAAAAATGCAAAGACGGTAGAAACCTCCAAAGGGGTCACAGAAAAAATAAGTTACCCTTAAAGAAGCAACAGAGAGACTGATGGCTGACAGACTGCCCTCATGAAATAGTATCCAGATAGAGAACACACATCTCAACAACAATGGATGCAAGAAGACATGGGAATAATATTATCTCATTTGAATGAGAAAGGGACTCCTTGCTTAAAAATTTATTCTGGAAATAAGGAGCATAACTTTGAAATTATAGTTATGGAATTCTGTGGGATCATATCTCCATATAATTCTACGTATGGATATTTGTAGAATATATATCCATATATCCAACCTAAGAGACTAAGGTTCAATAGGGTGAATAAAATTCAGCAATACCAATGGCTTCTGTAAGCCAATACTAAAATATAAAGAAAAAATTCCACTCACAACAAAGACACAATTTCTCTCTCTCTCTCACTCTCCCTCCTGGGCCCCCTGCACAGACACCTTTTACAAAATGCCAAGAAAGAATACTAACAAGAAATGTATGGGATGCTTATGCGAAACAGTGAGCATTGAAATTTATAAAGGAAAAATAAATATTTAGACAGACATTTCATGTTGCCAAATGGCAATAGCTTATATCTTAAAGGTCCTTAAAGTAATTTAATAAACATCTCGATGATATTTATTTTGGAATTAGAAAAAAAATCACTCTAAAGTTCATATGAATAAATAAACACGAAAGAATAATGTGAGAGGGCCAGATCTCCAGATACTAAGGCATATAACATATTTCAGAATAACTAATATCATGTCATAACAAGAAAATGTCACCATACAGATCCATGGCATAGAATATGTCCATACATATATTGGCACATTAAGACCATTTGCTTCTTTGGAAAAAAGAAAAAAAAACAGGTGAAATCCTCATCACATAAACAAATGTAAGCTCTAGAAGACTGAAGAATTTAATGTTACTAAATCAAAATATAAGCCATAAAATTTAGAAGAATAGGCAACTATTTAACTCATCCCTATAAAGACAAAACTTTTTTTTATCATAAAACCCATGGAGTAAATAAAATAAAGAGCTTGCTGGACTTGCTACTTTAAATTTTTTAAACTTTACCATGTCAACAATAGGAGAAAGAAAGCAAAAATACAAAGGAACACTTGCAAGATAGTTTCCATGATGGTGGCAGACAAACTTTTATCATCCTGAAAATTCTGGCTTTTATAGATCAATAAGAAAAGCAGTTGAGGTCATAGAAAAAGAAAATGCAAGTAACTTTGGTTTTTTTTTTTTAATGGCTAATTTACGCCAAAGATGTCCACTTTGACCTCTCCTATTCAACATGGTACTTGAAGTCCTAGCCAGAGCAACCTACCAAGAGAAAGAAAGACACCCAAATTGGAAAAGACAAAGTCAAATTACCTCTGTTTACTGATGATATCATCTTATTATACCTAGAAAACCCTAAAGACTGTGCCAAAAGACTCCTAGATTTGATAAATGAATTCAGCAAAGTTTCAAGATACGAAGTCAAGGTACAAAAACTAGTAGCATTTCTATACACCCCGTAACAATCAAGCTGAGAACCAAATCGAGAAGTCATTTCATTAAGGCAGACAGTTAGTGAAGGAATGGGTCATGGTTACTTGCAGGTGGCTAAGAGCAATACGAATGGGGCCAAAAAGGTTAGCACAAGGACCCCAGCCAGTAACAGTTGTTCCAGAAAGGGGCTAGGGCAGATGTCTGTGGTCCCGTGTGGTTGTCCGCTTCCTTGCTGAAGGAGGAATGATGGCTGGAAGGAAAGCCCCAAAGGCTGAGCATGCATCCTAGCAAAGGGCTGTGTCCTTATGCTGACCTTTGCTCGTTATAGTAGTAAAAAACACACCCCTGGGTGGAGATTCAAAATGCTAATGGGGCATTCAATATATGTACTAGCATGCACAACAGCTGTGCATGTGGGCCCAGGAGAACACCCACTACATGCTGACCAACAATGCCCATTCCAGCCCCCTTACGAATCATCACGTAAGACTCCCATCAAAGGAGTTTCCCCAGTGCCAGTCAGCACTGTTTCACTCTTGAGCAATCCACACTGACCCAGCTATCAGAGTGTATTTTTGCTTCACAATAGGCTTCCTTGCCTACTCTTATTTTGGACTTGTTTTCAGATTCTTTTGTGTGGTGAGGTTGAGACCCTGAACCAGTCCACTGACAACACTATAAATATAAAAATAATAACAATAAAATATATCTAGAAATGCATTTAACAAAGGAGATAAAAGATCCTTACAAGAAAAACACTAATAAAAGAAATTGTAGATAACACAAACAAATAGAAAAATATTCCATGCTCATGGATCAAAAGAATCTATATTATTAGAATGCTGCCCAAAGCAATCTACAGATTCAAGACAATCCCTACCAAAGTACTAACATCATTTTTCACAGAATTAAGAAAAAGAAATCCTAAAATTCATATGAAACCAAAAAAGAGCCAGAATGGCCAAAACAATTCTACTGGAGGCATCAACATTACCTAACTTCAAATTATACTACAAGGCTATGGTAACCAAAACAGAATGGTACTGGTATAAAAATAAATACACAGACCAATGAAACAGAATAGAGAACCCAGAAATGAGGCCACATATCTAAAGCCAACTGATCTTTGACAAAGTCAACAAAAACATACACTGGGGAGGGGACACCCTGTTCAATAAATGGTGTGGAAGAACAGGAGAGCCGTATGCAGAAGAATGAAATGGCCCCTATCTCTCACCATATACAAAATTAACGCAAGATAGATTAAAGACTTAAATATAAGAACAAAAACTATTTAAATACTAGAAAAAAAAAACCTTGAAAACATCATCAGGACATTGACCTTCACAAAGAATCCATGACTAAGACCTCAAATGCAAATGCAACAAAAACAAAAACCAACAAATGGGGCTTAATTATTATTAAAGAGCTTATGCACAGAAAAATAATCAACAGAGTGAACAGACGGCCTGAAGAATGTGAGAAAATATCTGCAAACTATGCATCCAACAAAGGGCTAATATCCAGAATCCAGAGGGAACTCAAACAACCCCAACAAGAAGATAACAAGTTAACCCCATTAAAAAGGGGGCAAAGGACATGAACAGATATTTTTTAAAAGAAGACAAACAAATGGCTAAAAATCAAATGAAAAAAAAATGTTCAGCATCACAAATCATCAGATAAATGCAAATTACAACTATAATAAGATCCCATCTTATGCCAGTCAGAGTAGCTATTATTAAAAAGTCAAAAAACAACAGATATTGGAGAGGATGCAAAGAAAAGTGAATAGATGCATAGACCAATAGAACAGATTAGAGAACCCAGAAATAAAGCAACATACCTAAAGCCAACTAATCTTTGACTATTGGTGGGACTCTAAATTCATACAACCTTTATGGAAAACAGTATGCAAATTTCTTAAATAACTAAAACTAGAACTACCAATCCTACTGGGTAGTAGGATTGCTTGACTGAATGGTAGTTGTATTCAAAGGAGAGTAAATCATTATCCCAAAAGGAAAATAAATCACTGTACCAAAAAGGTATGTATAAGATATGCTCTTATATGTTTACTGCAGCACTATTCACAATAGCAAAGATGTGGAATTGCATAAAGAAGGATTGCATAAGGAAAATGTGCTGTACATATATCACAGAATACGACTCAGCCATAAAAAAGAATGAAATCATGTCTTTTACAGCCATATGAATGGAACTAGAGTCCACTACCCTAAGTGAAATAACTCAGAAACATAAATTCAAATACTACGTGTTCTCACTTATAACTAAGAGCTAAATAGTGTGTACACATGGACATAGAGAGTAGAATAGTAAAAATCGGAAACTTGGAAGGGTGGGAGGGTGAGAGGAGGGTAAAGAATGAAAAATTACTTAATGGGTACGATATACCCTCTTCAAGTAATTGCTACACTAAAAAGCTCAGACTTCACCACTATATAATAAAACTGCACTTGTACCCTCTAGATCTGTAATAAAAAATAAAAAACTTGCAATGGCTAACTTCAATGAGAAACCACTTTTTCAAATCGTCCAAGTGGCAAGATTTAAAATAAATTCTAGTGTTTAAAGTTGGAGGCCTCACACTACCTAACTTCAAAAATATACCATGAAGCTACAGTAAGCAAAGCAGTATGGTATTGGCATAAAAACAGACACATAGACCCAAGGAACAGAATAAAGAGCCCAGAAATAAATCTATGTATTTACAGCCAACTGATTTTTGACAAGAATGCCAACAACACACAATGGGGAAAGAATAGTCTCTTCAATCACTGGTGTTTGGAAAACTGGATATTAAATGCAAAAGAATGAAATTAGACCTTTATCTCACATCATGTACAAAAATCAACTCAAAATGGATTACAGACTTAAATGTAAGATCCAAAACTATGAAATTACTATATGAAAACATAAGTGAAAAGCTTTGTGACACTGGTCTGGGCAAAGATTTTTTGGGAAAGATCTCAAAAACACAGGCAACAAAAGCAAAAATAGACAAATGGGATTATATCAAACTACAAAGTTTTGCACAGCAAAGGAAACAACAGAGTGAAGCGACAACTTACAGAATAGAGGAAAACATTTGCAACTATGCATCTGATAAGGGGTTAATTTCCAAAATATAAAAGGAATTTAACTCCTTTGGAAGAAAGCAACTGGATTCAAAAATAGGCAAAAGACCTAAATAGACAATTTTTTTCAAAGTTAGACATATGAATAGACGACAGGTATATGAAAACATGTTTAACATCACTTATCATCAGGGACATGCAAACCAGAATCATATGTAATGAGATATCTTCTTACCCCAGTTAGAATGGCTATGATCAAAAGGACACAAGATAACAAATGTTGGGAAGATGGGGAAGAAAAGGAAACCCTTATTAACTGTTGGTGGGAATATCAATTAGTGCAGCCATTATGGCAAACATTATGGAGGTTCCTCAAAAAACTTAAAATACATCTACCCTAAGATTCAACAACCCTACTACTGGGTATATGCCCAAAGGAAATGAGATCCGTACATTGAAGAGAATCTGCAGTCCTGTGTTTGTTCAGTAGTATTCACAGCTGCCAAAATATGGAAGCAATCTAAACGTCTATCAAAGGATGAATGGATAAAGAAAACATGGCATCTATTCCCAGTGGAATACTATTTGGACATACAAAAGAATAAAATCTTGTTATTTGCAACATGAATGGAACTAGAGGACATTATGTTGAGAGAAATAAGCCAGGCATAGTAAGACAAATATCAAATGATCTGCACTGACATGTGAAATCTAAACAAGTTGATCTCATAGAAGTTAAGAGTAGAATGTCAGTTATCAGAGGCTGGGGTGGGTAGTGGGGAGAAGGAGACGGGGAGATACTGATGAAAGAATACATAATGACAGTTAGATAGGAAAAATAAATTCAAGAGTTCTACTGTACAGCAAGCTGACTATAGTCGATGATGACATGTAGTATTCTTGAAAAATGCAGAGTGGACAAATGCATTTGCCACAAAAAATGGTAACTACCTGAGGTCATGCATTTGTTAATTAGCTGGATTTAATTATCCTATAATGTATGTATACTCCAAAACATTATTGTGCCCATGGTAAACACATACAAAGTTACCTGCCACTTTTCTAAAATGTAAAAATTAAAAGAGTTCACATTTATGTGGAATGTGTAGCAATACACATTTATTATTTTGGCTCAGAATTATACTTTGTCATTTTTGTTCTTAATTTCTTTCCTTATTTTATTGATTGATTGCAATGAAGTCTCGCCCTTTCTCCTAGGCTGGAGTGCAACAGCATGGTCTCAGCTCACTGCAACCTCCACCTCTTGGGTTCAAGCAATTCTCCTGCCTTGGCATCCTGAGTAGCTGGGATTATAGGTGCCCACCACCGCACCTGGCTAATTATTGTATTTTTAGTAGAGGCAGAGTTTCACTATGTTGACCAGGCTGGTCTTGAACCCCTGACCTCAGGTGACCCGCCTGCCTCGGCCTCCCAAAGTGCTGGTATTACAGGCATGAGCCACAGCACCTGGCCTATTTATTTTAAAAATTATATTTCAATATCTTTGGGGGTACAAGTGGCTTTTTGTCACATGGATGAATTATATAGTGGTAAATTCTGAGACTTTAGTGTACCCGTCACCTGAGTAGTTAACTACTCATATATGTTGTACTTAACATATAGTTTTTTATTTCCTCTAGCCCTGTTCCTACCCTCTAAAGTCTCTAAAGTCCATCATATCACTCAATTCAGGATTATATTAACTTTCCTGCCTTCTGTCATCATGTAGTCCAAAAAGATGAGGCCTTTTTGGACAACCTATGGAACATCTTATTGATCCTCGACATCAGTAGCATGCTGAGCTTACTGAGCTGGATAACCATGAAATGAATTAGTCGTCTGGAGACCCTGGCAAGACACATGTACTCCATACAGTGGGAGATAAACCCTACAAAGATTCCAGGGCCTGACACGTCAGTAAAATATTTAGGAATCCAGTCACCAGAGGTACCGGGAATATCTCCTCTAAAGTGAAAAATGCATCATTATTAAAAAATAAAAAAAACTAGGGTTTAACTCTGTGAATTGCATTAGTCTGTTCTCACGCTGCAGTAAAGATAAGAGCCAAGACTGGGTAATTTATAAAGGAAAGAGGTTTCATTGACTCACAGTTCCACACGGCTGGGGAGGCCTCAGGAAATCTACAAATCAGGGCAGAAGGGGAAGGGAGGCCAGGACCTTCTTCACACAGCGGCAGGAGAGAGAAGAGGAAGCAAAGGAGGACCTTGCCAACACTTACAAACCATCAGATCTCATGATAACTCACGATCACAGGAACAGCACAGGGGGAATCTGACCCCATGATGAACTCACCTCCCCGCAAGTTCCTCCCTTAGCACCTGGGAATTACAATTCAAGATGAGATTTGAGGAGAGAAACAAGTCTAACCATTAAAAAAAAAAAAAAAAAGGACATCCCCAGTCATTGCTGGAAGCAGAGTGCTTGGTGCTGTGTCTCCCGCATGTCCTGCAGATCATTCCTATATATGTGAGATGTTGTGGAATCTGGCAGCAGCCGTGCAGAACTTTCCATTTTCCAGGCTTTGGGAGGTGCCATTCAGAGGTAGACCACGCATTTCCTGGGCCACAGGCCAGCAGGCGGTCAGGAGGAGCTTAGATACTGATCTAGAGACTCTGAATGGGTGGAGAGATGCAGATGGAATTCAGGATTCAGGGAAGAATACAAGAGTCTAGAGTTGCAAAGCCCAGGGCAACAGGGACAGGTTAAAGTCAGGTTAGAAGCCTCAGCTGGGAGCGAGGCAGAAAGCTTGGATGGGCTCACTCACTGACAAAAATGGTGCAGGCATACAGACCAGGCACTGGGTACTACTGACGGTGATACCACGTGTCACTGATGGGGACAAGCTTGATGTAGTCCAGCGCCAACAAGCTTGCAGTGCAGTGGGGCAAACGACAACCAGATTTTAAAACCAAGCAAACGGGCACATGGCAAAATAATGCCAGTTTTCATGAAAACGACGAAGGAAAGAGATCTGGCATCCAGACAGTTAGGGTAAAGACCCTCATTTCCAGAGGAAAGCAGAAAGCGAGGGGTAGGGCTGGCAGCAGCCAAGGGCTGGGGTTGGGTTGCCCAGGTGGCAAATAGGTCCATGATGTGTCTTTGCGAGACTAAAAACCAAAAGGCTGCATGTGATGTTCAGGTCTGCAGCTCTGTTTCACTTGCTGCCTTGGTGCATCTGGGCACCTAGATGAGGCTTCCCTCACCCGGTTCAGGTGCCAGAGGCTGGGGGCACGGCTGGGTGCCATCCTGCCCTTTTCCAGCACGCTTGCATCTACCCTGGGCCAGGCGCCGCTGACTGAGCAGCGGGGAACCATCCTCTGGGTGTGGTTTGTGTGTGCCTCCTCTGGCCTTTTCAGCTTTGGATAATTGAACATTTAAGTGATTGTTCCACTTCATAAAGTATGGTCCAGGGAGGCACTGTGCAAACTGCTAAATCAATTTACTTTTAAACAGAAACGAGGTTTAAAAACACACACACACACACACACACACACACACACACACACACACACACACACACTTAATAAAGCCTTGATGGGTTCCGTTGCAAAGGTCTTCAGAATGCCGCACTGCTCTCCCTGTGAAGTCAGTATTACACAGTCCTGAGCTGCAAACCAGAAGGACAAATTGGGGGCAATGTGCACAATGTGCACAGCCACATGACTTTTCTTGTTTGCAAAGATCAGTGATTCTCCAGGCATCCA
This sequence comes from Plecturocebus donacophilus, assembly GCA_004027715.1. Lineage (NCBI taxonomy): Eukaryota > Metazoa > Chordata > Mammalia > Primates > Pitheciidae > Plecturocebus > Plecturocebus donacophilus. The sequence goes on from PVKP010023674.1 coordinate 25,420, forward strand.
CCAAGAAGCGCTTCCGCAGAATAAAGCTGTGAGTCAGAACCGGGTTTGGACTCCAGTTTCACTCCCCTTCCCCTATGTGATTTTGGAGCAAATTATTTAACTTCTGGGCCCTCAAGTCTCTTCACGGTTTAAAAGCGATAACACCTACTTTGCCAGGTCTTGCTGAGAATTAAATGACTTGGTAACAACGATGGTTGCCAACCTGCATGAAGCACTCGTTGTGTTCCAGGAACAATGCATAGTGCCCTCTCCGTGAGTTCTCAGATGCAGATATCCTTAGGAGATGAAAACAATTCAATTCCCATGATGGAGCTGGTATTTGTGACACACAGTGCACACCCTGCTAGCTCTTCCACCGGTCTATAAAATGACTTGTCGTGCGCTTATTTTGGATTCAAACGTGTTGGATTTGATGCCTGTCCCCAGCGACAAAGGGCTGACAAAAAATGTGTATGCCTCTGCGTGCGTGCCTGTGAATCAATGGCCCTTTTGAACTAGAAATGTTTCCTATGCCAGATTATTGTGGATTTTAGGTCTAGCTTTCAGGTCATTGCTCCCATCATTTTTGCCTGGTTCTGTTACCCTTCGGACGAATGATTTGTTTTCTAGGCTTCTCACTTCACATCTCCAGTGAGCTGAGACCAAGTCCTTTTTTCTCTCTCTCACCTCCTGAATCCTTTGGTGGTCTCCTTGGTCTCAGGCCTCCACCCAAAGTCATCCCATTTTTGGTCCTCGTCTCTCAAAAATCTGAACTCCAGGTATTGCAACACTTGACTTTTCCGCTGTTCTTATACTATGTAATTCTTTTTAAAATCATGGGCTTTAAAACATTTTTTTGGAATTATTTTTCTCCCAATTTAGGTTCCATTGCAAAACCTGGAGTTTAGTCAAGGAAAGCTACTTTCAATGCGAAGTGAAGACAGACCATAAATCACAAAGTTAACATCGAAAGGTTTCTGAGAAGCCTGGAGAACGATCAAACCTAAAGGTGACCCTGGAAGTCCGGCTGGAAATAGGAGAAAAAAATTACTTTCTTTAATTTCCAAAGTTTGCTGATTGGGGAGAAAAGTAGCTATTTTAAAAGGACACAGAAATGCACCAGAAAAGAAACACAACAATGCATAACTAGGCTGTTTTAATTCAAAACCCTCTCTCCTGAGCCTGACGTGGTATCTCTACCACATCCTCCAAAAAGTAAGGGTGGGCAAGAACAGAAGTGTCCTCCTTATTGTGAAAGGGAACTGAGGTAGAAGCTCCTATGGTGGTCAACTCACTCACAGCTTGAGACGGACAAAGCCAGCTCAGTGTGTCCACGCCCAGTTCCAGCGAATCAACTCGGTCTTCTGATTCAGGGGAAATCAGGGTATTCCTTTCAGGGATCCAGCAATGTCTAATCGGGCACTTTGATGCTTGTTCGTGTTTCATTTCTGGAAATATAACCTCAGTGACTTCTCTGTGACATTTTATTGATTGATTAATTGATTGACAGGCAGACAAGGTCTTGCCATCACCCAGGCTGAAGTGCAGTGGTGCAACCATAGCTCACGGCAGCCTCCACCTGGGCTCAAGTGATCCTCCCACCTCAACCTCTTGAGTAGCTAGGACAACAGGCAGGCACCAACACACCCAGCTAATTTTTTTTTAAGAGACAGGGTCTTGCTATGTTGCCCAGGCTGGTCTTGAATTTTTAGGCTCAAGCGCTCCTTTCCGTTCACCTTGGCCTCCGGAAGTGCTGGTACTACAGGCATGAGCCACTGTGCCCAGCCTATATGGCATTTAATTTTGAGTTTCTCATTGTGGCAAGCCAGCTTTACTTGTCAAACATAATTTCCTTGAGGTAAACTCAGGTATGCAAGGATATGCATATGTTTCTCATGCAAACACACCATTTATTCCTCCTTATACAAACACTTACTGGTCGAAAAAAAAGCAGGCTGCTAATAAGGCTTTTTGTACTTCACATGGATTCCAAGGGATTGAATGCCAATGAGCCTTGGAATATTAGATCGTTATTATCTAATAATAATATTCTAAGTCTGGGAACCTCAGACTGATAGACTGAAATTCGGCAGACACCCATCTGAACAGGTTTGGAGTACGATGACAGGTTTCCACACCTTTTTGCCATATTGGTGGTGTTTCAAGTTGCAAGGCAGATTTCTCCCCAGGTGTCATGGGGGATTTGGTATCACTTAGTTTCCATTCTCTGAATGCTCTATATGACACTGTACAAAGGGGGTGTATTTGTCAGGACTGTTAGGATATGCCATTGGTTCTAGCTACCCCAAAGTCTCAGTTGATGACAATTCCTTGGAGACCCAGTGTATCCATCAGCTCTCACATTGCTGCAAAGATACTACCTGAGACTGGGTGATTTATAAAGGAAAGAAGTTTAATGGACTCACAGTTCAGCATGGCTGGGGAGGCCTCACAATCATGGCGGAAGGCAAAGGAGAAGCAAAGGCACATCTTACAAAGCAGAAGGTGAGAGAGCGTGTGCAGGACATCTCCATTTACAAAACCACCAGATCTCATGAGACTTACTCACATCACAAGAACAGGATGGGGGAAACCAACCCCATGATCCAGTTATCTCCCCCTGGCCCTGCCCTTGACATGTGGTGATTATTACAATTCAAGGTGAGATTTGGGTGGGGACACAGACAAACTGTATCAGCCAGGATGACAGAGGTTCCATCATCTTACGGTGCTGCCATGTCAGTGAGAGTCTGCCACGGTGGGGAGAAGATGCGGAGAACCACAGAACAGGCCTTAAAGGCTTCCGTCCCCAAACCCACCCACATCGCTTCTGCTCAAGTGTCCGTAGCCAAGTCAAACCACACAGCTACATCTAATGCCAAGGGCTGGGGAGGGCATTCCTCTTACGTGCCAGAAGGCGAGGAGATCGGGAAATACTGATGAACGCTAGTGATGTCCGTGCACCGGACGTTTGGTTCTGGTTGTCCTGCATCCACGCCTAACAGGCAGATGACCCAAGCTGGGCCAACTGCAACCTCTTTTCAGGGTATCAAAGCCACTGGTGCAATGTTCACTTACCTGCAATACCAAGAAACTAACCGGGTCTAGAGATGAAAGTCTCTCTTGAGACTTTTGTTCTTGAGTGGAGTTATGTAAGAACAGAGCCAAAAAAAAAAGGGCTCAGGCATTCTAGCAGATTCTAGCAGCCTCACCTTGCCAGGCTGTCTGTAACTTCCTCCTGTCCGGTCCCCCTGAAGCCAGACTTGTTTCTGCACCTTTTTCTCAGATCGTTTCTTAAACTGTCCTATGAACTGACGGCTACCAATACCCTCCCCCCCGATGCATTGCTTTCTTGCTTAGTGTAAGACTCAGTTTCTGTTATTTGCACCAAACATTTTCCCAAACAGAAAACAGAAGCCAAAAAAATAAAGATAATAAACACCCAACAGAAGCAATTTGCGAGGAGCTCTGAGATACACACACAGGTATGAGTTTGTAGGGCGAGGTGGGAAAACTGGGTACCTGTCTCAGGTCTGTCACCTGCCTTGCTGCGTGAACTCCAACAAACCCCCAAACTCATCTGAAAAATGAAAGTCTGGAACCAGGGGATCTTCAAAGTCCTTTCTGGCTCCAGCGGACAATGACTGTGCCGTTTTGGGATTGCTGAAACAAGCACAAACCCTGTATTTTGGTAGCTGATTGAGACCCAAACCAGGCCCCACACTTTGACAAATAGCCTGTCAAGTCTCCATGTTCGCTGAGAACCACATCGGCCTAGGAAATCACAGACTGCTTATATTTTACATTTCAAATGCGCAGAGATCTTGGCATCGATCTGAGGGCATGCCATTACCCTGGGGATCTGTCCAGCAGCAGGGGTGGTGTTCAGTGCAAGCAATCACGCTCGGTCCTCATCGGATGCCTGTTTACTGTGCAATGCGTCCTTCAGTTTGCCTGAGATCAGTTGGGGTCCTTTATTTGCCCATCAGCTCAGTACCCAAGAGGCAGAAGAACCTGACATTTCTAGAACATTGTGATGTAACAATATCAGTAAAAGTAAATGATTACTATGAAACCTCAGCTCTCCATCTCTGATTAGAACTTCAGGAGCTGGGTAGAGAGAAAAATCCTAAGTATGTCTCTGCAGGTGGGTGCACAGATGAAAAATGGGATGACTTTCCCTGTGAATAAGTTTCACCTCTGATTAAAATTCTGCCTAGAATGAAAGGATGATGTGCTAAGATATGAATGACTCACTAAATCAGAAGGGCCTCTCTGTATACATTATTCTTCCTGCCTTTAGCTGCAATAAACTCTCTCTCACTCTTGTATTGATAAAATGGATGTTTTCAGGATATCCTGCCCTGATAAAGTAAGGATGAAGGATGAGTTTCTATCGGGAGCATGGGTCACCCTTGTCTTTCATACACATGAAGGCGCTTCACCAAATCCCAGAAGACCACAGTCTGGAAAAGTTGAGGGGTCATTGGTTCCACAGGCTATACGGTCAGGGGGCAGTCTCTGCTTGTGCATTATTTTTTCTTCTCTGCAAAGCTAACTGGGTGAAAAGGGCTCAACTCTAAGATATGGACCTCTTTATTCCAGGACTAAGGACCACTTTATTTATTTGTTTATTTATTTATTTGAGATGGAGTTTCACTCTTGTTGCCCAGGCTGGAGTGCAATGGCGCAATCTCGACTCACTGCAACCTCCGTCTCCCAGGCTCAAGCGATTCTCCTGCCTCAGCCTTTCGTGTAGCTCAGGTTACAGGCATGCGCCCCACGCCTGGCTAATTTTTTGTGTTTTTCTGTGTGTAGACACGGGGTTTCTCCATGTTGGCCAGGCTGGTCTCAAACTCTTGACCTCGGGTCATCCGCCTGCCTTGGCCTCCCAAAGTGTTGGGATTACAGGTGTGAGCCACTGCGCCTGGCCAGGACCACATTTGAAAGTGGATCTCAGTGAACGTTCGTCCTCTGGGTGAGATGAGAAGGGAAGGGTTTCAGTGGCTGGCCAAACAGAAGAGAGGTGTGGCTGCCTAGTGCTTCAGAAGATCCTGACAAGCTATGTCTTACGGAATCTGAGATTTTCTGCTGTGCCAGGGTCCCCGTTCAATTCCCTCAGCAAATTCTCAATGGCCCCAGTTGAGGATAAAAGACACAGTGCCCCGCCAAACCAAAATTCCTGGCCATTGGAAGCTGTAGTTGCTCTAGGATCTCAAGTGTTTCCAATGCGTTTTTCCTGGTGAACACAGTTGCAACTGTGATACTCGCAGCAACAGAAAAACACAGAAGCCACCCACACACAATTGGTGCAGGTTTGTGTTTGGTACTGGAAATGCGGCTTGGAACTTAGTTCTGTCTTTAATGCAAGGTAGGGAATTTTTAAAACAATCCACTGCTCCCACTTTTGGCTCTTTCTCAGGTGGGACTCACCTGGCAGATATAACTGAGTTCCCGTTGAACTTGGCCGTAAAGAGCGAACCCAGGAATTCGGCAGGAAGTAAGTTAGGTCTGCACAACCTGAGAAGCTACGTGTCCGACTCAGGATGCCATGGGTTTGGGGGTTGGGATTATTCTCCAGATCCCAGGAATCCGTGTCCAGTGATTCTGTTATGACTTGAACTGTCGACCTGGCAGCCCTGAGTTTGGTTTTCAGGATTCAGTTCCAGGGCATCCACTTGTAAAAACACCACAGACGAGCTTCTCAGACTCAGCAGTCTCCACTGCTGCCGGCTTGACGGAGTGAGCCAGAATTCCTTGGAGGGGAGGCTTGGGGTGCTAAGCTGATTGCAAAGCAGCATGCATAAGGCGGAGGCTGAGAACAGCATCAGTATATGCACTCGCAGGTGAGGAGCTGTCCGTGTTTTCCTACTTTATCGACTTTCGTAGGAAAACAACAAGACCAGGATATGCATGATCCCCTCAGGGTTACCTCGTCCCAGCTGTTTGCAGCTGATGACTTTCACCAGAAAGAGGAAAAGGGAAAAGTACGAAGAGGAACGAGCCGCTGGTGAGGCCATGCCATGGAGGGTGGCTCTCATCAAGTCCAAATTCCAGCAGTAAGCCACTTCCACTGGGGATTAGGGGAGCCCTCTGCACCTTGCTCCAGAAAGCCGCATAGCCACTCTTAGGATGCCATGGGCTGGCTTCTGAAACCTTCTTTAGTGGGGAATTCTTCAAAAGATCAGAGGGGCAGCAACCCCCTGGGGATGCTGTTTCAGCCAAGGAGATGAACAGTGCTCATTGTGAGTACTAACTACAGAGCTCAGGTGCAGGCTTCTCTTTATGTATAAGAAAGAAGAATGTTGGTGGCAAAAGCCTTCCCACTCCCATAGTACAATACAAGTTGCAAAAGATTTTACTGTTTTTTAAAAAATTTATGTTAAAGACAGGCTCTCCCTTTGTCGCCCAGGCTGGAGTGCAGGGGTGAAATCATAGCTCACTGCAGCCTCAAACTCCTGGGCTCAGGTGATCCTCTTGCCTCAGCCTGCTGAGTATCTCGGACTACAGGCATGCACCATCACACCCAGCTAAGGGATACGGCACCTGGCACTCACAGGTGGTCTCTCATCCATGCACTAACCAGGTCTGACCCTGCTTAGCTTCTGAGATCAGAAAAGATCAGGCACATTCACAGTGGTACAGCTGTAGACGCTACAAATGGTTCTAACGCACACGGTCCATTAGAGCTTCATCACAAGCCTGTACGAGGGGTGAGTTATGAATCACTGCCCCTGGTTTACAGATGGCAGAAATGAAGGATGGAGGTTAAGTAGCCAGTCCAAGTTTATAAGCTAGGAAGCAGCAGAACCAAAATTCTTTAATTTTTCCCACCATTTCTCCAAAGATAAAGGTTTTGTTTTTTAACTTTTAAGTTCAGGGGTACAAGTGCAGGTTTGTTATACAGGTAAGATTGTGTCATGAGGGTTTGCTGTACAGATTATTTCACCACCCAGATATTAAGCTTAGTACCCATTAACTATTTTTTCTGCTCCTCTCCCTCCTCGCAGCCTCCACCCTCTGAAAGGCCCCAGTGTGTGTTGTTCCCCACTATGTGTCCATGGGTTCTCATCATTTAGCTCCCACTTACAAGTGAGAACATGTGGTATTTGGTTTTCTGTTCCTGCCTTAGCTTGCTAAAGATAATGGCCTCCAGCTCCATCCATGTCCCTGCAAAGGACATGATCTCGTTCTTTTTATGGCTGCATAGTATTCCACGGTGTATATGTACCACATTTTCTTTATCCAGTCTGTCATTGATGAGCATGTAGGTTAATCCTGTGTCTTGGCTCTTGTGAATAGTGCTGCAGTGAACATATTCGTGCATGTGTCTTTATGATAGAATGATTTCTATTCCTTTGGGTATATGCCCATTAATGGGACTGCTGAGTCTAATGGTATTTCTGTCTTGAGGTCTTTGAGGAATCATCACCACACTGTCTCCCACAATGATTGAACTAATTTACACTCCCACCAAGAGAATAAACATCTCTTTTACTCCACAACCTTGCCGGCATCTGTTGTTTTTTGACTTTTTAATAGCTGCCATTCTGACTGGTGTAAGATGGTGACTCATTGTGGTTTTGATTTGCATTTCTCTAATGGTCAGTGATGTTGAGCTTTTTTTTTTTTTTTTTTTTTTGCCAGAGTCTTGCTCTCTCACCCAGGCAGGAGTGCAGTGGTGCAATCTCAGCTCACTGCAACCTCAGCCTCCCATGTTCAAGCAATGCTCCTGACTCAGCCTCCTAAGTAGCTGGGATTACAGGTGCACGCCACCACGCCCAGCTAATTTTTGTATTTTTAGTAGAGACGGGGTTTCACCATGTTGGCTAGGAGGTTGGTCTCGATCTCTTGACCTCGTGATCCACCTACCTCGGCCTCCCAAAGGGCTGAGATTTCCTATGATTGTTTGCTGCACGTATGTCTTCTCTTGAAAAGTGTCTGTTTGTGTCCTTTGCCCACTTTTTTATTATGCACCCGACAAATGTCTAATATTCAGTATCTATAAAGAACTTAAACAAGTTTCCAAGAAACAACTTAGTTTACAAGAAAGAAAGCAAAATGCTTTTAACTCTTACTGAAGGATATATACCCTACAACTAAACAGTGGTGGCCACAGGGTGCTGCTCCACAGACACTTCCTGTGTGTTGTGTAAGGCAACCTCACACGGGGATGCGTCGCTCCACTTCCTGGGTCTCTCCAGGTCAGCTTCCAAGAAGGCGAAGTTTTCTCCTTTTGCAACATTAATTCTCTGTTATAGGCCTAATCTCACTGCCTGAGGGGGCCAAACACTTCAGTGCAACAAAAGCTTAAGGGAGGATTAACTCTCAACCACACTTGTAATGACTGTCTTAGAATGAGAAAAGCAAAAAAAAAAAAAAAAGCCTGGGGTGGGGGTGTGGAGGGGGATGAGAAAAGCAATGAGGCCATCTCAGTGGGATTTTCTTTTGAAGAGAGGTGAACCAATTAGGTTTCTGAAAATCCCTTTCTTCTTTCTCACTTCTTCCTCTCGAAGCAATTACATCAGGCTCTGAAACCAAAAGTCTAGGAATGGGGACGAGACCTGCCGGCCGCCAAGCAACTATGTATGAAAATACCAACCTGCTTGAGAGGCAGAACAGCGCCCTGAGGACAGGGGACTGCCTTTAGGGAGCCAGCTTGCAATTTCATGAGAAAAAAACCCATCCCTCCGAACCATCCTCCCAACTCCAAGGCTTAGGGGCACCACTTTCACTGCGAATCTGAGGCAGCATGTGTCTAGTCCTAAAATGTCACAGCCCAAACAGCACCGTTTCTGGAAATGAATCAGAGCAATAAGACAACGGCACTTTTCCTCCCTGTCCAGTCCCTCCACTTCCACTCCAGTCCAGCAAATCTTAAAACAGTGAATTTCGCCTGAGATGGGGGAACCACTTGAACCCAGGAGGCAGACACTGAAGTGAGCCGAGATCACATCACGGCACTCCAGCCTGCAGAGAGAGCAAGACTCTGGCTCAAAAAAAAAAAAAAAAAAAAAAAAAAAAAATGAATTTCCCTAGAAATCAATGCTAAGGATTATTTGTTTTTCGTGTGGGATGTGACACTTGAGCTAAGACTGGAAGTGGGTTCTAGAAACCCAAAGCGATGTTCCCATCAAGGTTGCCTGGGATAGCAGTATAAGAAAGAGAAACTTGAGTACATTCTAGAGATATAAACATATCTCTTAGTCAATCAGACATTCTTAGTCCAGGAAGAGAGAGAAGACTTGGGAGGTAAAATGTAGACTCCTGCCTCGGAGAAGACGGTGAATCAATCGCCTGAAACCAAGCAGAGGTCAGGTTTGATACAAATGTGAAATTTGAATGAAGGGAAGAGTCAGGCACAGAGTGGACAGAGGAGAAGAAAGGCATCAGTTATTTTCTGGATAAAGAAAATGTGTGCATATACATCATGGAATACTATGCAGTCATAAAAAGGAATGAGAGCATGTTCTTGGCAGGAACATGGATGGAGCTGGAGGTCATTGTCCTCAGGAAACTAATGCAGGAAGAGAAAATTATATGCCACATGTTCTCACTTATAAGTGGTTGCTGAATGATAAGAACACTTGGACACACGAAGGGGAATAACACGCAATGGGCATCTGTGCTGGGGAGGAGAGAGAACATCAAGAAGAACAGTCAATGGATGCTCGGATGATCTGTGCAGCAGAACACCATGGCACATATTTACCTATGGAACAGACGTGCACATCCTGCACATGTACCCTGGAACTTCAAATAAAAGTTGATGAAGCAAAACACCAAAAAAACTAGGGATGTAAGTAGCATAGGGTTTGAACATCCACTGAGTTCCTTTCCCTGGGCCACAGACAGTCTTCTGACATGGTAGCATCCCGTTGTCCGAGGACAGCTGGGTTTTTTTTATCGGTGTGAGGGCTTCCCACAGGGAATCAGGGACAAAAGGTCCCATTTTCCACCTTATAACTCGCAGAAAAGACAAACACCAACGTACTTCCTCGAAAGGTAATGGATGGGTAATTTATAAGAAAAGAGGTTTAACTGACTCATAGTTCCACATGGCTGGGGAGGCCTCAGGAAACTCACCATCATGCGGAAGGCGCCTCTTCCCAGGGCGGCCGCAGAGAGAATGAGTGCCAGCAGGGGAATGCCAGAGGCCTAAACAACCATTGGATCTCATGAGACTCGTTCATTACCATGAGAACAGCCTGGGGAAAACGACCCCATGATTCAATCACCTCCACCTGGTCCCGCCCTTGACAGTGAGGATTATTAAAATTCAAGGTGAGATTTGGGCAGGGGACACAGAGCCAAATCATATCAACTGTGATTATCCTTGCACAAAGTATGTGTATATCAAATCAGCTGCAAGGTGAATGAATATATTCTAGAGATCGAATATACAGAATGGCAACTATTGTTAATAACATTATTATATATTTGAAACTTGATGAGAGCAGATTGTATCTTCACCCCACATGCACACGAAATGGTAGCTATGAATGGTGATGAATATGCTAATTAATTGACTGTTGTATTAGTTCATTCTCACACTGCTATAAAGAAATACCTGA